>CANUEY010060815.1:0-11413 GCA_948099555.1 Croton setiger | reverse complement strand
TACCAAGAAAGCTTTGCCCATTGCATGGAAAATGGCAACAAAACCCCACCGGAATTACTGAACACTTGCCGGAGATGGGGCAACGAATGTTTTGGCGAATATTGTCATTCTCTGAAGAAAATTGCAAATCGATGCCTTGAGAAGGCTTCAAATGAAGTGATTGCGAAAGCTGAAGTTACATTACTGACAGTTCTTGCACACGAAATTGAGTTCTGGAACATGAGCCGTCATGGAGTTAACTGAAAGGAGTTCACTTCAAAAAATGGGGGAGCTTGTTTAAGTTTGTGCCGTTTAGCTTTTAATCTATTCTCAACTTTTAAGCTGCTTTTAATTAAAAATTAAAATGTGTTTTGGTAATTTTTAGCTTTTAAGCAACTCATATAGAGATTTGAAGTGTTTAGTAAAGTTTAGAAACAACTTATAAGCACTGAATCTAATAACATATGTATACGCTATTTTTAATCAATTTCACAAATTCCACCTTAACTCGATCATTAACACCATAATAACTATACTATTTACCAATAATGGACTTAATGAAAAGCATAAAGCATCCAAATGATAATCAAACTAGTTGTTATTATTACAAAACAAGAAGACATTAGTGATACTCATTATGTATTGGATGTTATATCTTTTTGATAATAATAAATATCTATTCTATAAATATGTCCATATTAATATGATTTATTTTGTATGTATTTATAAGTTCTTCGATCGGAACAAATTTTAATTGTGATTGTTTTATTATCTTTATTAATTTAATTTTACAAAATAAGTATGTAATAATAAAATTGCATAAATATATAATTTTATCAAAAATATAATTTTTAAATTTTTTAGAAGTGAAGCATAGTAAAAATAATACAAAAATAAAGATGATAAGTAGTAGAGCAGGAACGTTAACAATAAGGAGAAAAAGGCCCATTTGATCATTTTAAAACTTTACCATCCAATCCTACTGTACACACTAATCCCTACCCTACCAAACAAAGGAATGGAATCCCCAATCCGATTCTATTCCATTCTTTTCCTTCCGTTCCATTCTCACTGCCAAAAGAGCCCTAAGTGCATTTGCCACATTGGACCAGCATCTGTCCAATAGCTGCTCTGTAGGTTGAAATTGTTAAATTTGCTTATCAATCAACTTGACTATCTGACTACTTTTTTTCAGCCATTTTTGCAGAAGCCCAAAATACCCTGAATTCATAAATTTTAACAGAACTCATGCACTTAATGAAAGGGTTATCCATGAACTAAATTTTGGTCATGAAAGTTGCAATGAAGACCTTGCAAATCAATTATTCAAATAGCTTAGCTAATCGTCTAGGATAGAATTCAGGCATAAAACAGTAAATTATTTTTAATCATACTTGTACCTATCAGTTGCAATTTGAGCCTACCAACAGAAACACCAACGTCTGGACTGCAGAGATCAATACCCTTGTTACAAAGACACAGGAAATGTTTATTTTTTTTAACAAGATGATAGTCATAGTGATAAGATTATGCTGTTTATTAGTTGAAAAATACCAGTTTATTTATTTAACCTTTGTTATTAAGGAATGGGTTAAGTACACGAAATTCTTGATTAACACTTCTGATTGTGACTTCCATGCTAGTGTGTACACATGTAGCAAAGAGATATGTTGATTACTTATTTAGTCTTTTACATTATCATTTAGTGCTGAGATTAGAGAAACAATGCCTAATTATGTATTAATGTTGACTCTAAATCCATAATACATCCTTCAAAGGCCTAATCAAGAGCCACCAGGTGAGCCAAAATGCCAAGTCAAAGTGGGGATCTAGAAAATAACTTCTGACACGTGGCTAATTCAAACTGTTTTGTTATAGACAGTGTTAGTTAAAGTAGTTGAGCTTCATAACCAATAAATCTACCCCAATTTATCCTCTACGTAAACTCCTTCTATAAATCTCCTACACTCTCCTTCTCATATCACACCAAATCTGAAAAAATTCAATTTTTTTTCCTTCTCCAACAACTCTAGCTACCTTGAAAACCAAAACCCAGAAAGCCAATATGGACACTTTTAGGCCTATTTCAGGAATGGTAGCAGTTCTTGCAATACTTTTAGTATTCTTGTGTAATTTTCCGGCTAATGGCCAAATAAGTACACCATGTACACCTTCAATACTTGCTGCATTCACCCCTTGTATGAATTTTGTTACAAATAGCAGTTCTAATGGCACTTCGCCGACGCAACAATGTTGTAGTTCGCTAAAGAACCTTACCAGCAATGGCATGGATTGTTTATGCCTAATTGTAACTGGAAGTGTTCCTTTCCAAATTCCAATCAATAGATCCTTAGCAATTTCTCTTCCTCGTGCTTGTAACATGCCTGGTGTTCCTCTTCAATGCAAAGGTTAAATCTTTTCTGGTTTTTTTATAAACTAGCAAGAATCATATTATTGTTTTGCAGCTTTAACACTATTTTCTTGTCTTGTTTTGCAGCTTCTAGTGCACCTGTTCCTGCTCCAGGTACATATTATTTAAATCCTTTGTTTTTAAGATATAATTAATCTTAATTTAGTTAATTATATGCTTAGTAGTAAATTATATTTATTTGATCTTCAGGTCCTGTCTCACTTGGTCCGACCATTTCACCCGGAAATTCTCCTTCTGCCAGTCCTGGAGGTGAGATCAGCTTCAATTACAGATTAGTTCTTTCATTTTTCTATGGTTTAAAATGTTAATCCTCAAATGAATTCTTAAGCAGGTTCTGTTGTGCCTGAGCCAACTCCATCAGCTACTCCACCGAGATCAAGCACAAATCCAGTTTTGCCACCACCTACAACAACAGGGGGAGCCGAAACCCCTTCATCGAATGGTGGGATCCGGCCGGTTGATCAGAATCCTTCTTCATCAGCTGCTGTCTCCTCTCATAGATTCTCGCCATCAGTTTTCTTGCTTGCATTAGGATTTGTAGCTTACAAGTACTACTAGATTGTTATATATATATATATATATATATATATATATATATATATATATATATATATATATATGTAGGTCCATTCATGTCATTATTTATGCATTTAGAAATATTCTTTTGGTGTGTGATAATTGATTTTAGCTTGTTAGGATTTATTTATATGGTTAAGACCCATATTGGGTGATGTTTATGTATTGAAATAAAATGTGATATTTTTGTGTATTGACAAATATAAGTATATACGTTCATTCATTATTTATCTGGTACTGCTTTAAGCATAACAAGAATATTATAATTCAATCCTTTTCATTTCAATTTCATGACATACTGCTTAATTATTTATGATGTCTATTGTAGTGTTCGGAAATGAAATAAAAATATTTTATTTAAATGATACTGTTAGAAAATTCGAATTTTTTTTTAAATTAAAATAATAATTTATATTAGGTGTTTATATACCTCAAACCATATGTTGTAGGCAACAATTTAAATAAATATTGTATTCTCAATTAGTAAATGTTAACTATAGTTAAACAGTCAATTGAAAAGAACTGGGTGTAAACAATTTAGAAATTACCTTATTTTAAATAAGGAGAAACAATATAAACTATTAGAGGGATGAGACACTCAATCTCTTAAGTAAAAGTATAGGGTTCGAATCCTAGTGCTGTAGCTGAAAACGTGAAGATGAAAGATTGATGACATTTTCATTGAGTTGCAGAAACATATTCTTCAAGTTTCCAGCCAAAAACTTGTTGTGAACTTTTAATATACCTTTTGTAGACTTATAGCAAAATACCCTGTTTTTACTATTACTTTCTATTTTTATACTTAAAAAAATTCTAAATGAATATTTTCGCTATTATTTTGATATTTTTCATTCTTATTCTTTTAATTTTTGTAATCATTTTATATTAAACCCCAACTTAAATAAGCTTACGCCATAAAACAGAGGAAACAGAGCAGCAATTATTATTGTATTGGCACCACTTGTGCTCATAAAAGTAAGTTTAACATTAGTTGGTGTGTAAATGTAAACAAAGCGAAATAAAATTAAAACAGAAATACCTGTCAAATTTATCAAGAATTAAACTTGATTGCCTACAGGTACGAATACAAATATCAAAATTCACACCAATAATATGGATTAAGATTGTCAAACATATGCCCGCCCACTCTCTGACACAAACATATATATATATATACTCCTCATTCTCACATTTATCTTGAAAATAGTATTTTTGATATTTTTATTTTTAACAAGGATCACAGACAATTAAACTTAAAAAAATAACCATTTTTATCAATACATTGTAAAATTAAAATACTATTTCCAAGAGAACCTCAAAATTGTTATTTAATACAACTTTTTTTATTATTTTCATTTAACTGATTCTAATATTTAATAAAATAAAGATATCATGGACTTACATTTTTGTATTTATCTCTTAAAAATATAAAAATAACTTCATTCTCATATATATAGTATGTCCATTATTAAAGATTTTATTATATAAAAATTATATTTGACTGCTAATAGTCAACTAGACTAGCGTTCCTTTTTTTTCTCATTTGTTGTTCTGCTATGGATTATTGGGGTCTCTTGAATCAAAATAGTTGTCATATGTTAGATTGGGTTGGGATCCAAGATGAGCGAATTCGCCTTCTTATCATCTTGCTAAAGAAATTTATTCTTTCCCTAGTTTCTACCGATGAAATATATCATCATAGTTATAATATTTTTACCCGCTCTATTTCTTAAAATAAAAAATTTCGAAAAATTTGTTCGGTTATGAGGGTACTTGAATTGAAAAACAATGTCAATATGCTAATAATTTCAATCGTGGTATAACGTTGAATTCAATTTAAAAATTTTTGATGATATCATAATTTAATATTTTTTCTGAATTAAAATGTGATAATGCTCAAGGAATTGCTATGATTATGGCATTATTGTCCACCGCCGTTTTTGCCTTGCCGACCTTGCCTATAAATAATTTACTCAGATTCTGTTTCTCTGTGCTTTTATTTTATGTTGTTATAATATGATTTATAATAGTAACAGGTATTATGCTTTTAAAAAAAAAAAAAGAGTAACAGTTGTTAATTTATTTATTTCAAAAAAGGTATTAATTAATTTTTTTATAGTATTTAACAATAATTTTATAATGAGTTGAAAATATTAAGTTTAAAAACAGTTTTATTAATATTTTTAAATTAACATATTTCAATCACAAATCAAATATATTGTGGTTGATCATATTCACCAGAGATAAAATAAAAAAGGTTATGTAAAAATCATGATTGAATCTAGTGGTAATTTCCTAATTTCTAATACACATGTGATTGAACAATAATCTCAGAAAAATCATGGGTGAATCAATATTAAAACAAAATTAAGAAGTTGGATAAACCCAAAAGCTGAACGTATTACTACTTAATTTACACAACTTGGCAAGTGGCCATAATAATAATTTCTTTTTAAGATGATGATTTTAGACAGCTAGGCAAATGGCAACTGGCAATAGAGAAAATACCAACGTTACAAGTTGAACCAAACTACTAGCAAGTCGCGACTATGGAATTCACGGTTTGATTTAATTTGGTTTGCTACAAAACGATTAAATGGATTATGGAAAACACATGCCTTTACCGGCTTCATGAGATTACCTGTGAATCAAGCGACTAACAATTTTTTGTTTTTTTCTAAAAAAAAAATTATTTTTCCTATTTTACCCTAATACTTTTATTTAAAAACTACTTTACCACTTATCATTTGATCCATTGAATCCATTTCATTTTTGACTCTATCATAAGGGGAACAAAAAAGTAAACAAAAATAAAATCAAAAGAACTTAATAAGTATCAAAAGACTAAAAAAAATCAAAGAAACTTAATTATTTTTTATAAAATAAAAAATAGTCCCTTCGTTCCTTTTATACAAGACAATGTTAGACTTTTTTTTTCCTAGTTTGACTTCAATTTTAAATTTATAGAAAATTAAAGAAAAATAAAATGGGACTTTATTGATAAAATTTTTGTACAAAGGACTACAAATTAATTTTTACACTCAAATTCACAACTTACATCACTATTATTTTAGTCGCAATTCTCACTTACACTCAAATTCACGTAAATATCTTATTACACACTTAGATTTGCATTTTTTTACTACTTTTAAAACAAAGCTCAAGCCCTTATTTATAGTAATAGTAAAGGCGGTGGGAGAGGCTAAGAAGCTTCTAGTATATTATTTTTTATTTTAATTTATTTAGACTAAAATTATCTATAAATTTATTTTTTGTTAGAAAATTCTAATTTTTGTCTAATGGTAAAGTCAGTGATAGATTTTTAAATTTTATTTTTATTCACTTCCAAATAAACATTCAATCGAACAAACTATTATAAATTGATGGATTTTCAAACAAAAAATAGATAATTCCGAAAATTAAAGTTAAAAAAAAACCTTATCCTCTACAAATGAAACGGTTAGAGTATAAATTAGTTAATTAATATGAAATATGATCTAAATACCGTCATCAACCAACTGGTGCTAGAGAAATATATAGTACAAGTTTGTTATAGGCAATTAAAATAATAAGAAACAGTAATAAAACAATCATGCAAATGTTGTAGCTCCGTTCATATATATATTAGTTTCGTATTGGGCAAAAGGTTAGTAACCTATAATGTAACCTATGTAAGTGCGGAGTGTGTGACTCATAAATTCTGGTTGAAACATATCATATTCATAAGGCATGATGCACACTACTTAACCAAAAATCAAGTTAATCCATTGAATTATTATATATTTATTTACTTTACTAACATGATCAAGTAAATTTTAGTATTATAGCTGTCAGTTAAATCGGGTGTCAACAAAAGTCTTTAAATAAATTCAATAAAAACAATGTGAAAATTTGAACTTTTAAGCATTTTGGTGGCTAAACCATTAAATTATGTTTATTAGAATATGCAATAAACTTTCCTTTTCAATTTTTTTTATCGTTTAGGGGATGTGGATTATAAGTTCTCACCAACCCAAACACCTTGAAAAGGAATTGTTGCATACAAAACTGTTATAACTTAAAAATTGATATATATGAATGAATATATATTACTAGCGTTGATGTATATCCAATCCCAAATATGTGGCTAAGATAGTGTAAGAAAATTGAAAAAAAAAAGGTAGTGATGATGTATAGCTTTTAATCTTGACCTTAGATTATCTCTATATTATATCAATATCAATGTTGCTGTCTCTTTGGACTTTAGAGGCTTTGGCCTTTGAAGGTTAAAAATATTGACCAAATATGAGAAAAAAATATCTTTTAGTTTTTTTCTATTAAAAGTTAGTTTTTTATTAGCAAAACTTTTTTTTTATGTGCAAAAAATTGGCACAAGTAGTAGAAGTTGACAAGTGCAATGTATTTTATGTGTAAACTTATATTTTTTCTTTTATTTGTGGAGAAAATATTATTAGATATTCAAATAAATTAACAATAACCACTTCTGTACAACACTATTTGTTTATGATAAAAAATTAAATCCAATTTTGAATATTTCAATTCAATTTTTTTTTTTATTTTTGTAATTAGTATGAAATATAATAAACTTACCTAAATCTAATGACAAGTTCATATGTAATCTTAGTAAAAGGACAAAAAAAAGTTAAAATAATAATAAATTAGAAAAAAAATAACGGTTAAAAATATCTAAAATTAATTGGTACGGAGTATGAAATCAATCGATAACGGAGGTAAACAAAAATAAACCGATCGGTCCAAGTGGTAAAATAATAAAGATAAACTAAAATCTTAAATCTGACTGGACCAGAACCAGTTAAAAAGTTTCTATAAACTATAAAATTTTGTCCTATACATGGCCTTTTTTCTTTGTTCTCATCTGCTGCTGTAAACCAGTTGACTCTCCTTCTCTATAAATAGTTTTAACATACTAACATTTTCCATTCCTTATATACTAGCATTCTACTCTTCACCCACTCTCTCTCTTTCTATACCCAGAAATCTCCTATCCTCTGCAACTCTTTCTGTCAGGTCACAGGTGAGATCTTGAAAGTAATGGCAGGTGGAGGATTTGCAGATGGAGGAACGCTCAAAAGAGCACACCTCTACGAATACAAAATTACTGGTTACTTTATCTTTGCTTGCATAGTTGCAGCTCTTGGTGGATCTCTTTTTGGCTATGATCTTGGTGTTTCTGGTCAGTTTTCTTTTTCATTTGTTCAAATTTCATTTCATTTTCATCTCATTTCGAACAGTTATGTTTGCAGTTCTTTTTTTGGTAATTTTATTTTAATGGTCAACATAATAATATTTAATTTGATTATTCTAATATAGTGGTTATCGTGATTATCAAAAGTAACAACGACAGTTTTTTTATTAAAATCATTAATTATATAAACGTAAAGAGAAGACAAAGAAATTATATGGTTCTCGTGTATTGTTTGGATTAGCAAAATGTTATTAGCTTATAAATTCTCGAAATGTGAAAGATATTCCTCTGGATTCATGGAAAAGGGAACATAAAACGATAGAAAATATATGTAAAATAGACATTTTCTGCTGCTGTTCTCAGTTTCTTGACGTGTATAAGGAATATGTCGCCTGTCTTTTTTATTTTGATTTTAATTTGGTTTTTCAATTAAAAAGAGATGGGGAAAAAAGTTTTTATATTTGACTTTAGATTGTGGAATTATTTGTTAACAATCATGGGTTTATATATTGATTCAGGTGGAGTTACTTCCATGGATGATTTCTTGAAGGACTTCTTTCCAAAAGTTTATAGAAGAAAACAAAAACATCTCAATGAAACAGATTACTGTAAATATGATAACCAAATTCTCACACTTTTTACATCTTCACTCTACTTTGCTGCTCTTGTTTCCACATTTGGAGCTTCTCATGTTACCAGAAACAAAGGAAGAAGAGCTAGCATTCTTGTTGGATCTATTAGTTTCTTCTTAGGAGCAATCCTAAATGCAGCTGCAGTCAACATTTCAATGTTGATCATTGGACGAATCCTACTTGGCGTCGGTATTGGATTTGGAAATCAAGTAATCCATTTTGTTCAAATCCGGAAGAAAAGAAATCATAATTTAGCTTTAGTTATTATGCTAATTATGTTTTCTTTGCTTTAACTTTTCAGGCAGTTCCTTTGTACCTTTCTGAAATGGCTCCTGCCAAAGTTCGAGGAGCGGTTAACCAACTTTTCCAACTGACTACCTGTTTAGGAATCTTGATTGCTAACCTTATAAACTATGGAACTGAAAAAATCCATCCATGGGGATGGAGGTTATCTCTTGGTTTAGCCACAGTTCCTGCAACTCTAATGTTTGTAGGTGGGATTTTCCTGCCCGAGACGCCTAATAGTCTGGTAGAACAAGGGAGATTAGAAGAAGCCAGAGCAGTATTGGAGAAAGTTAGAGGAACAACCAAAGTTGATGCTGAATTTGCTGATCTTATAGATGCAAGTAATGCAGCAAGAGCTATAAAACATCCATTCAAGAACCTTCTCAAAAGAAAGAACAGGCCGCAATTGATAATAGGGGCATTAGGAATCCCTGCATTCCAACAACTCACTGGGATGAACTCAATTCTGTTTTATGCTCCTGTCATATTTCAAAGCTTGGGTTTTGGCTCCGGGGCATCTCTATACTCATCGGTCATAACTAGTGGAGCTCTTGTTCTTGGTGCTCTTATTTCAATGTCATTAGTTGACAAATTTGGAAGAAGAGCTTTCTTTTTAGAAGCCGGAACTGAAATGTTCTTCTATATGGTAAATCCACTCATTCTCTAGAACACCTGCCTTCCATTTTTCGTGTTCTTACACGGTTGTTTGATTTGCAGGTTGCTGTGGCTATAACATTGGCTTTGAAGTTTGGACAAGGAGTGACACTTCCAAAAGGAATTGGGATATTTCTTGTGATAATAATATGCTTATTTGTTTTAGCATATGGAAGATCATGGGGACCTCTTGGATGGCTAGTTCCAAGTGAGATTTTCCCATTGGAGACGAGATCAGCCGGGCAGAGTATAGTTGTGTGTGTTAACATGCTCTTCACAGCTCTTATAGCACAATGTTTTCTGGTCTCACTGTGTCATCTTAAATATGGGATCTTCTTGGTATTTGGTGGGTTGATTTTGATAATGAGCAGCTTCATATTCTTCCTCCTGCCAGAAACAAAACAAGTTCCAATTGAAGAGGTCTATCTTTTATGGCAAAATCACTGGTTTTGGAAACGAATTGTGGGGAATGATGACCAAATTGAATTGAATGAGAAGACACAGGTTTAGTTATAATTTATTAGGCTAATACACAAAAGGAGCAGAAGAAAGAACATTGTTAATTGTGTTCTAGAATTGTTTTCTGGCTGTGAATTACATCGCTATTAAACTTAGTTGGCAAATTATAAGAAAGAATGTAAGTTTAGCCAGAATTTTAATTCTTAATGACTATATTCCATTTTCATTTCATTTCTCTGTAAGAATGTGGGAATGCTACTGAGACGGATACGACGTCGTTGGATACGTTAAAAGGGTAATTTTGTCAAACCGAACGAACAAATCTAATCATTCCCGCCAATATAAGAGTTACTGATAACTAACTCGAATAAACCAAACAGAGCAGCAAAATTCCTCTGTATATCTCTCTCTTCTCTCTCTACCGCTTTCTCCCTCCCTCTCTCTCTCTCTCTCTCTCTCAAACATGGCCGCCATTTTTGCACTGATTTTCACTTCAACTCTCCTTCTAGCTACAGTTTCACCTCCACAACCATCGCCGCCTCTGCCTGCATTGCCGCCTCTTCCTCCATCACCACCAGACTGTACCGACGAGCTCGTCTCTTTCTCTCCTTGTCTCGGTTATGTCTCGGCGGAACCAAACAACCTGACGGATAATCCTACTCCTCAGTGCTGTGACGCATTCTATAATGCTCTCAATTCCACCGACGGTAACTGCTTCTGTTACCTTATGAGGCAACCTCTGATCTTTGGGTTCCCATTGAACGATTCGCGAGTCTTTTCTTTGCTTTCCGTTTGCAATTCCAGTTACGGTTATGGAGGTTTGTCAATTATGGACGGCGGATCTCTGGAATCGATTTGTTCAGGTAAAGATTAGAAGTCTATCTCTATTCTTGATTGATTAAGTATATGGAATTACTGTTTAATTTTGTTTACCATTTGTGTTCTTTTTTTTCTTGATTAGTTTATTGATGAAAAAAATTTTATTTTAATTGTTTCTTTTCGAGTAATCAATTTGAGAGTTAGAGTCTAAGAGACTCATACAGAGATTTCTTTCTCTTTGTTCCACGAAAAGAACAACAAGAATGAGGCGCATGTTAATTTCATTCTAGAATTTCACGCGCAAGTTAGTTTGGGCAACAGGAGCCCTCAAGTGTACTAGACTATTGTTGAATCTAAACTTGCGATGTTAAA
>CANUEY010060738.1:0-26096 GCA_948099555.1 Croton setiger | reverse complement strand
AATCAAACGATTACGGATTTGATTAAACTAATTAGCATTTTATAATTCTAACTTGACTAAACAATTGATCAGACTATCTAATCAATTAGAACACATCATTCATTTCAAGAGATAAACAAATATTGAAAAATTAAATGAATAAAAAGAAAGCAATTCTCGCAACACTTGCGTAGAACTAGCACTTGATTAAACCTTAAGTTGGAATAAAATGAGCTTAGCCACACATGGCTATTTCCAAACTTACAAAACTTAAAGAAAATAATGTTGTATAAAACTTCTTTATTTTTTTCTTATATGCTCTATACTACATACTCTTTCCCTTTTATAGAAGAAAAGAGAGGAATGTTTCAAAGAAAATCAAGGAAAATATATTTACAATCAAACAAATATAATAAAATCCCTTGATATCTTGCTCTTCAAATCAACCAAGATCTTTGAAAATGTCTTCCAAGAATAATGTAACAATCTCTTCATCATTGACTTAGTTTATCTTACCAAAAATATCCAATAAATATGTCAAATCAATACCTCCCATCTATTGATTCACATAGACAAACAAAACCATCAAAAATATCAAATTATATGGCAAAATAATGAGCAATACCACAAACTATTAAGTAAATTAATCAAACCATCATTTAATAAGGCTATTCAAGTTTAATATTAAATTTAATTTATCGTATATTATTGCATTTGACAATATTTATCATAATTTAGTTTAATTAGTTGTAATTAGTCCAATTTATAAAATAAATTTTAAATTAAACCCAATTGCATAAGTTTTAAAGTTTTCAGAGGGTTCAATTGAAGTCCAGCAGTGAGTTCAGGGGTCAATTTACAATATTTATAATTTAATTACGCGGAGGGACCTAATTGAAAAGAATTAAAATTTTTGAAGGTCCTAATTGCATGCACTCCAAAACTTCAGGGATCAAAATATAATTTGCAGAAATCATACTCTGGAAGGACTAAATTGAAAAGATTTCAAAGTTTCCGTAGGGACTCAATTGCATAAACTTATAATTTTAAGGACCAATTTGTAATTTTTCAAAATCCAGGTACTCAAGGTGAAAATACCTTAAAACGCAAGTTGAGTTGCTATTTTGGGTCGTCTTCTTCACATCTCCCTGCAAGAAGGGTTACTGTTCACGTGAACAGTAACCTTCGGTTCTAATGGCTTTTCTTCCCTTTTTTCGGCATCTTTCAACACTGGCGACCTGCCTAGCTCCGGTACAACCTTCCACGACAACCATGCTTCTCCATGCATGATAATTTCTCCATTCTTTTCTCGTTTCTTTTTGTTTTTCTTTTCTTCCCTTGTTTCTGCTTCCTTCAGTTTTCTCTCTTTTTCCTCTTCGTTTTCACTCTTCTCTCCTTCCTCTTCTGTTCTTTTACTTCCTCAGAGTTTTAAGAACACCTCAGTTTCTTTTTCCTCTCTTCTTTTCCCTTTCTTTTCTTTCAAGTCTATTCTTTCTTCTTTATGTCGTGCTTTGTTTCTATTTCTATTTCTGTTCTTCTCTCTTCTGTCTTTGCTTTCTGTCACTAAGTTATTATTTAAACACAAAGTTCCAACCTTAAACACAAATAATTTTTTTTCTTCCTTTTTAATTTCCAGCTCACTTTCTCTTCTTTCTATCTTCTTATCTTCGTTATCTTCTTATCTTCGTTTTCTTATTCTGTTTTCTGTCTATATATATATATATGTCTACATCATTTTTTTTTTCATTCTTCCATTACACACATATATTATTATTATTGGGTCAAATTATTTACGGTCTAATAGACACCCGGTACCAACTCCAGCACCTTAACAATGCAACCGAAATTTACGACATTGTCGTAAAAATCAAATTTTAAAGTCAAAATATTTTATCGACCAGAAAACCGACTCATCTTCCTTTTATTAAATTCATTTTACCCTTTTAATTATTTGCGTCTCCGCAATTTAAACAGTTACGTCAAATAAAAACTCTAGCGGATCCCCTCGTTCACGTGTACCGACAAATTTAATCATTCGTATAATTTCAATTCAATTTCTATAATGTTTATATATTTCTTAGAAAGTAAATAATTTTTTATTTATCTCACTAACCATTATTTACTAAACCGATGCTTATGCAATTAAATCATAAAAATGCATGATGTCTATAATGACGATATACATGACGTATGATTTTAGTTTAGGGATATCACAAAACATTAGCTTATGATATTGACGATCTTGACGGGGAGCACCAATGAGGTTTCGAATGTGTAGTTTTTTTTCCATTCCTTTACCAACTCCTCCAAAATATGCAAGAGTGAGATTTTTTTTCTTTTTTATCAAAAAGGTGTTTCATTTTATTCAAACCCTTGTTTTTTCAACTTTTCTTTCTTCTTTCTAATTTTCACAATCTTATAAAAATATATAAGACCTATGCAAACAATTGAAATATTGAGCACAAATTTTCACAGTTGTGTGAAAATATCATGCCCTTTGTAAGGATTAGAGATATTTGGTTGAAATTTTACAACCGTGTGAAAATATACGCGATCGGTAGAAAAAGTAGCTATGTCAAGCAGAAATTTTCATAGCATATGTGAAAATTTCTGCTTAAAAAAAAAAAAAAATCTAATTCCAATAGAATTTTTTTTTCTTTTGCCTATATCACTATCCATAAAGATGGGATACGTGTCTTAATTGAGAATATTTAATTCTTTTTCGTAATTGAAAACGATAGGTTGAAATTTCTATTGGTATTTTTTTTTTATAAGGAATATTTTCCTTTTTACTTTTACAAAGAGTATTTTATCGAAAGATTCAAGTTATTACTCAAAAAAGAAAAATTCAATAAAGGATGAGATCAATAAAGGATGAGCTCTGCCCTCCCTCTCTATCGATCCAAGGGATGGAAGGGCAGAGGCCTTTGGTGTCCCCTCCAGTCAAGAATTGGGGCCTCACAATCACTAGCCAATATGCTTTTCTCTCATGCCTTTCTTCGTTCATGGTTCGACATAGCTAAATTGAGCGAAAATTTCTGCTTAATAAAAATTTCACAAATTTGTGAAAAAAGTGGCTAAATTGAGCGAAAATTTTTAGAACACTTGTAGAAATATCACACCATTTGGAAAGGGAAAATTTCACAATCCTGTGCAAATCTACACAACCTGTAGGAAATGCTAAATTGAGCAAAAATTTTCACACCTATGAAATATTCATATCCTTTAGAAAGAGAAGAGGTATTAGGTAGAAATTTCACAACCTTATGTGATACGAGCAAGGATCCATTAAAGTTGGCAAGTGGACCTATCACAAGGAACATGACAAAGAAGTTCCAAGCCAAGTTGAATGCATATGCGCAAGAGGAGGTCACCAAGAGAATTCAAACTCAAGCATGCATGCAAATGGAGGAGGAGCTTATGGAAACGTCCAAGTTCGTGATTAGGCTTGAAGTGGACGTGAGAAATGGAGAGGAAGCAACCAATGACGAATCTTGGCTAAAGGACACAAATCTTAGAAGGCAAGAATGCTTAAAAAGTGAAGAAATGCCCAAAATTAAAGCTGCCTAAAAGGTGTCTTCTTTTGGGCCTAATTTTGCCCATATGGAATAAATTAAGACTTAAATAAGCTATTAGGCTTGATTTGAGACTTATTGGGCCTTTTGTTAAAAGGTTATGCAAAGGCCTACTTTATGTGCCTTAAAAAATTGTCTTGCATTTTTGGGCCTTAAATGAACACTTGACCGAATTGGTGGCTGCCCACTTAAGGCATTGTGGCGCCACCTACTAAACTTTATTTAGGATAATTTTAAGTTTTATTTAGCTGTTTTTATGGTAGTAGAACACTAGTTAGAAAAAGTTTCCTTAAGCCTTATTTAGTTAGGATTCTTATTAGTTATTTCCTAGTGTTCTCCTTTCTTATTTGCACAAGGAATTTGATTAACTTATCAACCTTTCAAATTCCTACAAAAAATTCTTTGCGTACGAGCGGTTCTTCGTCCATTGTGAGGCTTTGGGTCGTGAGAGAAAGTGGATTACTTCTTGGACGTGTTCTTCTACTAAACGGGTAACTCGGATTTTCTAGTTATTGCGAGCTATTGGGTCCACGTCACTATGAAAATATACAAAACTTATGGAAAAGCTGCTAAATTGAGCAAAAATTTTCAATATAAGACATCTAAGATATATTAAGTAAAAATTTCATAACTCTATAAATATACACTAACCATCGAAAAAGTAATTATATTTAGTATAAATTTTTACAACAGTAACAGAGATATCCACGACTGTGCAATTACATCTTTTAATTTTGTTATAATTTATATATCATTAAAACATGATGAACTTAATTATAAATTTTAATAAATAAACATATAAATCATTAAGCCATATTTATAAAAATCACTATCATTATTCTTATTATAAAATAAATTCAATAATTAAAATTCACATACCGAAAAATAAAATATATCTATAATACTCGTACTTATGATAAATATATTCTAACTTTTATATCCAAATTTACATAAAACTAAAAATGTTACATAGTAACCGTCCCATAAAATATTGCATCACAACCGTCTCATACCAAAATTAAATTCAAATCCAAATCTACATAATTAAGTTGAACTAAAAATATTATATGGTAACTGTCCCATACCCGTAAAATATTACATCGTAACCGTGGCGCTGTATTGCGCAATGCACAAGTTCCATAGCTTGTAATGAAAAATAATATTCTATTAAATCATAATTTAAAGTAATTTCAATAATTTAGTTGTTTGTTAGATTAATTTTATACTATTTCAGTCATTTCTTAGACATTTTACTCCACAGTCCAAAAATAAATATGACTTCATCACTGATTTTAGATATGAGGAGTATAATTAGATATAAGAAATTATATTTCAAGATAAATTTCGGTTCATATTTGTAAAAATTTGAAGTGGGAACACAGAAATGGCCGTGGAAGCAATACAAACTGGAAACATATGTATGTATAAATCACATCAAATACCTTGTTGCCCGTTTAGGCCAAGACAAAAAATCTACATTCTTTACAACACAACGCCTGTAATACAATTTCTAAGTAAAATGAACCAGCTGTAGATTCTTCCTCTTTCAAGAATTAGCAGCAACCTCTAAGCTCCCCCAGTCTGCACTCAAATGCGCAGAAGAAGCTACACTGTCTAATATTTCAGCGGTTCACCAATTGTTGCTGCACATCTAACCTAAATGTATGTATATATCTCACCACCAGTAATGGTTTTTGATGTTTCAGCCAAGACACATCATCGAACGTATGCTTTGAAAAGGCTAAGAACAGGCATATAATCTTCACTGAACCTTTGCAACGGTTCGACTTGATATACCATGCAACAACTTGACAAACCCATGGAAGCTAAGTTTCCCGTCGATATGCCTTATCCAGTCATTGAGAACAGCATGAACTGGAATTGAGGGACCAAGGCCAAGCTCCTGAAACATCATAGAGATTTCACACACTTTTGTTTAGGCTTTGTTTGACTATAAACTTGTCAAAACATAAATTCCATAACATTTGGGAGAGGTCCAACTTACCGAAGCAAGCTCTTCTATGACAATAGCCCTGTTTCCATCCTTCTCAAAAAACTCGTACGCCCAACTGGCACGCTGTTCCCACCGATCTAGTGCTTCCAGCTGATGGACGCTCAAGGCAGCCGCACAAAATTCTTCAAAATCCATTCTTCTGTATTGAAGTGCATTTAGCTGTCATTTAATAGGCAGGTACAGGTAAATGCTCGAGTCCCACAACCATATAAAATATGGAAAAACTAAAGAAACCAATGAAACTGTTACTTACTGAGGATAGAAAATCAGGTATTCGGGAATCCTTCATTGCTTCAGTTGCATTTTTCATCAGAGCCTGAACCAACAATATTTCCCATTATCCAGCCTTGCTAGTTCAAGTATGTTCAGTATTGTGTGCATGTGCTTGTGTGAGAAAGAGGGGAGAAGGAGAGACAGAGAAAAGGACACCAACCACTTTAATGTGTTCCAACATTATGGTGCCATTTTTGTTTGGTTCTAATAATGCAAACTGCTCCTTGAAAAAATGTTGTTCATCTACAGTCAATGTCTTAGACAGTGCCTGCAAGATGGACAGAAACACAAGATTATACTAATCAGGAAACTCAATGTCCAGACACTGGTCCTTTTTGTATTGAATATCAAAATAAATTAAATAAAAGAGAAGGTGCAAAAGATTTAGATTTTAAAAATTTCCAGTTCCGGAAAAAAAAATAAAGAGAAGAAACTCCAAAATCAAAAGACAATTTTGGAGCATGTCCGACTAATATTAACATGCACAAAAAACTATCAGATTTTTTGTTCCTGGTTTTTTAAATGATAAATATATACACACCCTTAAAGCAGCCTTACGCAAAGATGAGGAACGCATATATGCCTTCATAAGTCTGAAAATTAAAATATCAAGAGGTACTTTTACATCATTATGATTCCGGATCCAAGGATGACCTGTAAATGAAAATACCAAGATGGTGACTTTCGTATTAATCACATTTACACCTAAAGTTACAAGAAGAATGTACTCACATAAAGCCTGAGCTGCCGACATTCGCTTCCTTGGGTCCTTGTTTAATAGGCGTTTGACAAAGTCTTTTGCTTCTGGAGATAAAGAAGGCCAAGGTGCTTCATCAAAACTTGGATCAGCTTTCAAAACTGCCCGAAAAATTCCAGACTCGGTGCGGGCCCAAAATGGACGACTGCCACACAATAGAATATATGCTATGACACCTATACTCCACACATCAGCTTCTGTGGTGTAAGATCTATGGAGGACTTCTGGTGCCACATAGTATGCACTTCCCACAATATCATTAAGCCTTTCATCTGCAAATCATAGTCATAAAAAAACCACCAAAGGTGAAAAGGTCAAGAGCGGCAACACTGAGAGCAGGTAGTATTTCGTTGGAGCTTGCCAGAAGGTACAAACCAGGTCTAACAAAATCTGATAAACCAAAGTCTATGACTTTCAGCTGAGAGTTCTCATCCTTAGAAGTATACAGAAAATTCTGAACATGAAAACAGAAAAGACAGGAAATGTTGTAAGAAAGAATTACAGAGATACCAAAATATTAAGCAAAAATTCTTCAGCCATCAACACTCATAAATGCAGAAA
Organism: Croton setiger; assembly: GCA_948099555.1. Classification (NCBI taxonomy): domain Eukaryota; kingdom Viridiplantae; phylum Streptophyta; class Magnoliopsida; order Malpighiales; family Euphorbiaceae; genus Croton; species Croton setiger. The sequence goes on along the minus strand of CANUEY010060738.1, from coordinate 18,937 downwards.
ACAAAACTTAAATATATAGTTCAGTTTCCAATAGCAACTACCATGTTGCCTTTTGGGAGGCCTAAAAAAAGAGATTCAAGTAAACAAATGACTGACATGCTTTCATTCAGTCATTTCATTTGTACGAAGCAAATTGGACTAGAAGTTACTATCAAATCATCTGTTTACATAAATGGATAGTTATCACCCAATTAAGGATCGAAGGAAGCCACAGATCCCAGGTTCCCTCATTGACTTAAATCAAAAGGGTGATAGCAAATGAAAGTACTGCACACAGATGCCCATTATTTTCACTTAAGGTGTCTTTGGTATGGGGTTAACAAATGAAGGCTTCAATGTCATTCCTGCATATTACTATTCAAGGAGCAACAAATATTCATCTCTGTAATAGTTAACAGAATAAAATAATAGAGATGAAAAATAAAATATTATATATTTTAATCTCTTGTTAAGCGAGTAACCCCTAGGTTATCATTTTAATCTCTTAAAGGATGCAAAATGCTTATTGGATAAAAGTTAATGCACTTCTTAAATTAATCAAGATGGGTTAATTGTTACTCCTATAATAATTAACCTCTTGTTGATCCTCTACCAAATACCTTCTAAGTATTAAGAAGCCTGAAGCTAAGCTAGCCCATTGAAAATAGTTGACTGGTGCAGATTATTTTGAGCTTCATACGAGTAATCAAGAACAGGGTAATAAGAAGGCATGGCACTAACAGAACTAGTGAACGTAATACACATGAACAGCAAGCAAGCTATTCCATTTCTTTCCTTCTTAATTTTCTACTCACTATAATATATTGCACATGTGATTATCTCACTGAAAAGAGAATAAAAAGATCAAATGACAGTTCACCTCTGGTTTAAGATCCCGGTGTACCACACCTTGTAGATGACAAAAGGCCACAACCTTAAGTACCTGCACCAAGACAGCCTTTGCATCATCTTCAGAGTATTTTCCACCCCTGAAGAAGTGATAAAAGTAGCTTTTTCATAATCTAGTAAAGGTGTACAAAGATCTTAAATTTTTTAACATGAAAAAAGACATTCTAGATCACCTAGAAAGTATTCTGTCCAAGAGCTCCCCGCCTTCACATAACCTGAAAAGTTCATGGTAACTCATTAAATTTTATGACGTAAAAAATCTCATTCCACCTGCATGCAATTACTAGATACAAATTCAAATCAATTTTATTAGTATGCTATAGACTTTGGGAAAACACCTAAATAATATTCATTAAATGGATAATGATAATCATCCCCAAGGTAGAATTTCAGCTCAACAAATTAATGATAATCATGAAATGGATAATGGCATATTTTATATAATTGTGTATATTCCAGCTTACTCCATTACTATATAGACATTATCAGGGTCTTCAAATGCATCATGGAACTGTACAAGATTGTCATGTCCGGCCAAGGCCTTTAATATTTTCACCTCCCTTCTCACATCCTCAATTGCAATAGCTGTTGTCATCTGGCAACGTAATGTATCAGAAAAATTGTCAATGCCATGAGAACATAGACAAACTCGAATTCATAACCTTTTAAAGCTGCAAATACTTAACTAGCAGACTAGATAAGACAAACTAATGTTAATGTTACGTAAACATGCAAATACTTCATTTCCCATAATAATTAAGATTTACAAAATCCTAAACATGTTTTCTGTAGGTTAATTTGAATTGCAAATTGAGATAGGTACACAAACTGTAACAGATTAATTTTCATGGAAACAACTGCTACCAAGGAGTATATCCATTCTAAAACCGAAATAATTCAACAAGTTATTTCATTGCCAGTCAATATCCTCACTAATGTAAATACTACAAGCAAAAAGATTGAAGTTCAAATAGAAAAGTAGACTTCTGAAGCAAATCTAGGAATAGGAAGAAAATCAGATTCCTCCTTTTTGAAAAGATAAAAATCATTATAGCTAAGACCTTGATAAAGCTAATGGCAAATGGTCCAACTATTGTTTTCTCCTCATCCAATTGGAATGTGAATATAAACTAGAAGTGGGCATTGGTGGGCCCATGCGAGAACCCCATCTATATTGATCCTTTTGAAAAACAAGATCCACCCACAATACTCAAATTACTGATTCCCTCTTCCATTAGTAGAGGCTGTCAAATCTGGGTACCAACAAAAGGTAATAGAACAAATCTTTATGAAAATGTAATTCCCACCCCTTTTTAGACTAAACACTTTTATTAGCTGGCCAGCATGAAGAATAATGATCGAGAGTACCTAACGCAATTCATGGCTTAAGACTGCAATTTAAACCAAAAATACACCCAACCAGGTGTAAGCAACACGGTGCCAAAGCAATCCAAAGGTCAGCAAGGTGGGCCTCACCGGCCAAGGATCAATCTTTTTCCACTGACCCCAAAACAACTAATAAACAAACAAGACGGTCACTTTGTGTCTATCACACTCAAAGCAACAATCTTCTTCAAGGTGTATTTCCGTATATAAACTAATCCAAATTTTCACCTCTACAACAATTCTAACCAGTAATTTTGTGGAACTAATCATCATTATCCCTTCTACCTTCTTCATTTCATATCCTCCATTCAAAAAGTCTTCACCTTGCTTCATAAATTAATAATTCAAAAGATATATATACAACATCTAATATCCAATATGGAACAAATATCAATCACAAGATAAAAGCTTTCTTTCTTCGTTTTTTAAGAAGATTCAGCTTTCAACTTCTAACAAGGGCAGATAACATTTAAATGGAAATTAAACCGAATTAAATAAACTAACTTAAAAATCAACCTGAAATCTAAATATTCAATAAACAATCAAATTCAAAACATAATTAAGTAAATAAAAAAGCATTTGAGGAAGAACCTTGGATTTGGGTATGACTTTAACAGCAACTTGCTGCCCTTTACGATCACCCTTCTTGAACTTAGCAGAACAAGTATACCCAAAATGTCCTCGACCCACCTCCTCTCCGACCTCTAACCTACTAGTGAACTCTTTCGAAAACCCAAACCTTTTATCCAACTCTAACCCACCTGCATCCTCACTATCACCTTCTCCTTCCTCTGGAATTGTTGCTCTCTTCTTCTTTTTCCCCAGTTCCCGCCTTCTTAGCACGGCCCTAATGTGTTTGGCAGGGGAAGGCGGAGGAAACGGCTTCTTAAATATCCGCATCGGTGTAGGAGTAGCATTAGCCGCGGTGGAATCAGTAGAAGGCGATTTCTTGAAAAGATAAGCAGGGCTCGGAGTGTAGAATGGGAAGAAAGGTGACTGCTTTGGGTTATGGATAGGTGCAAGTGGTGATTGTGGAGTTCGGGTCGGATTAGTAGAAGGGTCATCATCATTTACAGGTTCGTTTTGGGGAGCATAAGGGTTGGGTTTGGGAGGTTTAGATGTACAAGTCCCCATTTTTTATCCTAGCAGTAGGAAAAGGAGGAGGAGGAGGCGGCAGAGCTGTAATTGGTTATGACATTGTGAGCGTCGGTGGTCGGAAATGTTGGTGGTAGTGGAGTGGAGAGAAAGAGAAAGGTGATGGAGAAGAAGAAAAGGATGGGCTTTGTTTGTTGGAGTATAAGCAGCTGAAAGTGGAAGTGAGCTGTACAGTGTCACTACCCACGAGCCATGCACATGACTCCCTTTCCTAAAATCAAACACCTTTTATACTTAATTACAAAAGTAATCTCAATTAGTAATTGGTTAATTAAAACTAATTAAGCAACAAGTCTCAACTGTTCCTCCCCAAACACAAGTACTTCATTAATTAAGAAGTCAAAATATAGTGATTGGTGAAAAAGTCTTGTAATCCAAATCAGAATTGTGCCAAACTATACCTAATTACTTACAGTATTAAAATGAAATTGATGAATCATTCTATATTATCAAAAATGCATAAAACCGACAAACCAACAAAATTATTTCTTTACCATTTGGTGAAAAAGTGAAAGTGATAGTCCATATTTTAAAACTTTAGACTGGAATAAATATTTTTAAAAGGTATGTTGAACATATCACTTTTATTAAAATAAATGTTAGCTATTAATTTACCTTGTAAATTCATAATATATGAAGTAAGGTTCAAATTACAAATTCCCTTTCCTTTGTTTTTATTCAAAAATAATTTTGAATGTCCTGCAAAAATCAAGAGTGGTCCAATTATATAGGATGTCATGTTGATGGTGTTTAGAATTAGAAATTTGATACTAATTTCATCATTATGATGGCCTAATTTGGACACATATATATATTTTATTCCCTCAAAGTAATTATTGTTTTGGCCAATCACACATATTAATAGAATACATAATTAATTTAAAAATTATAGTATATATTTGTCAGTTGTATAATCTTTCGGTGCAAGTACTAATAAAAATAGTTATTAATAGTAATGGAAATGGTTTAGGTCAACAACCACGCACTGATTTTTGTTTAATTATATTTGGCTGTGCATGAAAATGCTGATTCTGCTCAGTCAAAGATTATATTTAGACTATTTTAGATGACCAATTTTTGAGAATGGTGTGAATAAATCTTCAAATTTATGTTTGTGTGCACAAATCTTTATCTTATTAGGCCCATCCATATTAAAGGGTAAGTTTTCAATTATATGTTGTAAAAAATATTTGAATTAAATTTTCATTTTCCAAACATTTATGTAAAATTTTTAAACTAGTGACAGAAAAACACACAAAATAAAAATAATTGTGAATAATATTTCATAGATACCTACTGTACAGTATAATAGCGTATAGCCAAAATGTACGGATGGGAAGATAGACAGCTTTGCAAATTGCAAGTACTTTAATACAAATGTAAGTGAGTTAGATTTCGTAAAGATGTTTCTGTCCATCCAACGTACCATTCCTACAAATTATTGATTTTGATGATTCATAATTCCACCTTTTTTTTTCCCAGAAATAGCAAAAATTACCATGCTATTACTTAGAAAGAATTATAAAACTTTGGACCCCGTTCCCATCATAATATTATACTAAAATTAAACCTAACTCAACTTAAAATTCCAAGTTAATAGGTGAAAAATTATTCTGCTTTATTCTGTTAAACTCCTTATACTTGTTATTGATGTGAGATTTTGTTAAGGAGAACAAGTAAAATCTCATGTCTGTCTGAAAAATTGATAAATTTAGTTAATAAAATGTAAATTGAAAAGAATTTTTATTGGAGAAAATAGGGAGAAGAGGAGACTAGTTATATTTCCACACTTCATTCCTATCATAACATTGTATATAAAAATACTTTCATATAATATTTATTAGGAAAAAATTTCTCCGAGGTACTCGATGGTTTGGCTAATATATAATTGAGTCCTCAAGTTGTCCATATTTGATTTCTAGCTACTTAAGTTTTTTACCTTCCGTTCATTTTCTAACATTTACCATCTATTTTTCTGTTAACTCATATAAATAACAATTATATCCTTAGCCTTCATTTTTATTTAACTAATTTAATTATTATAGAACTCAAACTTTATTTCTTACAATTCATAAAAATTAATTTAATTTAAACTATATTAATAAAAAATTAATAATTTGTAACCCAATTCTCTACTACCCAAGAATCCACCCACTTCCATCGCCGCCGCTGACCATCACCGTTGTTGCCACCACCGTCCTTGATGAACCATAAAACCGCCCAAAATAAATTGCTTAACAATTTTCAATTTATTTCATCCAACAAAAAACTATTTTATGCGATGAAAAAAAAAAAAAACTTTGCCCTCAATACCAAAATCTACGCTGCACAACAAAAATAGACAAAACAAAATCAAAAGCTTAAAATTACGAAGCCAAGCACCATAGCTGCTATTTGTGACCTCTTTCACTATAGTATCATCACAACCTCAATACATTCATACTCAAAGAATGATTTGATAAGTATAGTTTCTAGAGAAATACTTTCCACAAAAGCAAACAGAGCCAAAAAAACAAAAAAAAATAGTGGAAAGAAGGCTCAAGTTTTACATCTTCAAATAGGACAAAGAGAGAATCAGTAAAACCCCATGGCTGCAACTAAAAAGGTTCACCCCATGTCAACCAGCTAAGGGAGGGGAGGTGTTTGCTTTCGTTTGTGTCGGCGTAATAGACGCGAGCCTTCATTTGTTTATTGAATTAGAACAGAATTGATGCTAGGTAAATTACTATTTGAAGTGGCTGATGATGTGAAGGAAACAGAGGTGGTGGCTGTGGGATGGTGGTCGGAGCTGGAGGTTGAAGTGGCAGCGAAGAAGTTTTTTTGTTTCCCACTGAACGAGAATGAAGAAGAGAAATGCAGAGGGCTTTTCATTATTTTTTTAGTAAATGAAAAGAAAATAAAATTAAAGATAAAGGTTAGAATTGACATTTCTAGCTAACAGATTCATGGATGGAAAAATAAAAAAAAAATGGAGAGAAGAACCTTTAAGTATTACGGGTCAAAAACTTAGGTATCTAGAAATCAAATGTGGAAAACACGAGGATCCAATTGCATATTAGCCCAAACCTTGAGGATCCTGAATAAATTTTCCATATTTTTTTAAAAAAATTAATGATTCTTACCCTTTTTGCTAATTAATCATGAATACCTTAGAAAGATATCTTCCCATCTAAGAATAATTAAATGTTGAGTATACATTTGTCTACCAAAATATAAGTATTTCTAGAATCAAATCATGCTGCTGAATATGTATGCTTACTCTGTACTTAATTCTACAGTTTAAGAAATCTAATTTAAATGTTAGGAGCTAAATGAGAACAAATAAATCATGAAAAAAAAAATTTACTTATAATAAATTCAAAATAAAATTCATTTAAAAATAAATTTTATATACATAGAATGTGTAATTCAAAATATAAAATAATTTTTTAAATTCAAAATATAAAATAATTTTTCAAAAATTTAAAATATGAAACTCAGTTGAATACGAGTATGAGGTGCATGTATAATTTGGAGTCACAGGATTCGATTGTATTGTATTATGCGTTCATTTGATTAGCATTGCGGAAAATAAGTTTAAATTAGTGAGTATTCAGTAAGTGAAGGATTCGTATTTCCATAATTTCTGCACACATCCATTCAATCCTTAAAAAAATAAGAAAAAGAGTAAATTAATAATATAGAACCTCTATAAATTAATAATGTTGACACCGTTAAATTTTATTAATTTAGCGAGATATTAATCAATTTATTAATCAATCGGGTAAATTAATAATTATTAATTTATAAAATATATAGTGTATATCTCTGCAATGACATAAATATAATTTTCAATATTTTATACATATTTCAATAAAATGTATAAATTCACTCAACTATTAATATAATTACATATACTATTATTAACTAAGTTACTTTTTAAAGAGAAGTACTATACAATTCTACAAATCAAAATAAAAAAAAAATAATTTTTCATCTTAAAGGTATAGAAAAATCAACCATGACAAATGATATGTGTAGAAAATTATGTGAGTATAGACAACAAAATCCAACATGCATCAAAAACAATTACAACAGTGAATGTTAGAGAAGTTTAATTTGTAAGTAAGTCAAGCTACAATATAAAATACGATCATGAGATCAGCAGAGAATCTATCGGTACCCAAAATGATGTCAAAAATCATAAAGCTGCCAAATTTTCAGAATTAGAGAGTTTGATTCTTTTGGGGGTTTTTCAATTTCAAAATTGGTTTTGTAGCTTACCACTCATGATTGTTTTGGGATTTTAAAACTGATAATTGATCGAAATCAGAAAATGTTCATCGATTGAACGTCTGCCTTTTTCTCTCTTTGTTTTCTTTCACTTTCTCGCTTACCAAATAAAAATCCTTTTTGGAACCCTCTTTCTCTCTGATTTTTCTCCACCAAAAAGGTCTCCCCAACGCGTTTCTTCCTCCAAAATCCCCCAATCTCAAAACCCTAGAAAGCGAGAATATCTTACTCCCTTCTCTCCTTCCCCGCCCCATCTCCCTTATGTTCCTGCATGCTTCTGCTTTATAGCTAGTTACCCTTATTTTCTTTGCAATTTGGTTATAGGAAAAGATAAAGGAGCTCATCCCTTCTCTTCATTCCTTCCCTTCCTTTTCGCACGAGCCAATTGACATCAATCTAGGCCACGCCTGACTAGCCTCTGGAGTTGCGGTCTTTGACCTTGACATTTTTGGCTCAGCCTCCCCTGATCCTATTCTTTTATCTATCCCTTTTTCATTTTCTCCTTTGTTTTGGCATTTCTCAAAGCTAACAGATTTCATGGATGGAAAAATTAAAAAAAAAAAATGAACAGAAGAACCTTTTAGTATTACGGGTCAAAAACTTAGGTACCTAGAAATCAAATGTGGAAAACACGAGAATCCAATTGCAGATTAGCCCAAACTTTGAGGATCCTGAATAAATTTTCCCTATTTTTTTTTAAAAAAAAATTAATGATTCTTACCGTATTTGCTAATTAATTATGAATACCTTAGAAAGATATCTTCCGATCTAAGAATAATTAAATGTTGAGTATACATTTGTCTACCAAAATATAAGTATTTCTAGAATCAAATCATGCTGCTGAATTTGTATGCTTACTCTGTACTTAATTCTACAATTTAAGAAATCTAATTTAAATGTTAGGAATCATGAAAAAAAAAAATTTACTTATAAATAAATTCAAAATAAAATTCATTTAAAAATAAATTTTATATATTTAGAATGTGTAATTCAAAATATAAAATAATTTTTCAAAAATTTAAAATATGAAACTCAGTTGAATAAAATTCCACGAATACGAGTGCATGTATAATTTGGAGTCACAGGATTCGATTGTATTGTATTATGCATTCATTTGATTAGCATTGCGGAAAACAAGCTTAAATTAGTGAGTATGTAAGTGAAAGATTCGTATTTCTATAATTTCTGCACTCATCCATTCAATTCTTAAAAAAATAAAAAAAAGAGTAAATTAATAATATAGAACCTCTATAAATTAATAATGTTGACATTGTTAAATTTTATTAATTTAACGAATTATTAATTAATTATGTAAATTAATAATTATTAATTTATAGAGTAAATAACTTATATTTTTACAATGTGAATACTGACATAAATATATGTGAACACTAATTTATATATATTAAGTATTAAATATGCATATTAATTAAATTCATATATTTTCATTGCTAAATTTTCAGTATTTTATATATATTTCAATAAAATGTATAAATTCATTCAACTATTAATATAGTTACATGTACTATCATAAACTAAATTACTATATAAAGAGAGCTACTTTACAATTCTACAAATCAAAAGAAAACAAAATAATTTTTCATCTTGAAGGTATAGAAAAATCAACTATGACAGATGATATGTGTAGAGAATTAAGTGAGTATAGACAATAAAATCCAGCATGCACTCAAAAGCAATTGCAACAGTGGATGTTAAAGAAGTTTAATTTGTAAGTGAATCAAGCTAAATATCAAATTCAATCAAGAGGTCAGCAGATCTATCAGTACCCAAAAAACATAAAACTGCCAAATTTCCAGAATTAGAAAAGGCTCTCTACGAGTGGTTTGTTGATTTTTTTGGGAGGGTTTTCAATTTCAAAATTGGTTTCGTAGCTTACCACTCATGATTGTTTCAGGATTTTAAAACTGATAATTGATCAAAATCAGAAAATGTTCATCGATTGAACGTCTACCTTTTTTTCTCTTTGTTTTCTTTCACTTTCTCGTTTACTAAACAAAAATCCTTTTTGGAACCCTCTTTCTCTTTGATTTTTCCCACTGAAAGAGCCTTTCCCAAGCATTCCTTCCTTCAAAATCCCCCAATCTCATAACCCCAGAAAGCGAGAATATCTTACTCCATTCTCTCCTTCCCCGCCCCCTCTCCCCTATGTTCCTGCATGCTTCTGCTTACAGGAAAAGATAAAGGAGCTCATCCCTTCTCTTCGTTCCTTCCCTTCCTTTTCGTACGAGCCAATTGACATCAATCTGGGCCACGCCCGACTAGGCTCTGGAGTCGCGGTCTTTGAACTTGCCATTTTTGGCTCAGCCTCCTCTAATACTATTCTTTTATTTGTCCCTTTTTCATCTTCTCTTTTGTTTTTGCCTTTTTGTTCTATTCACTTTCACTTTTGCTTTTGCTTTCAAGGTTCAAATACAAAAAAGGGTTAAAATTTTAAATGTGGACACCAAATAGGGTATTCGCATATTGTATTTGCGAATTTCAATAGTTCGCATACTGATTATGCGAATTTAATAAATTATTTTTTTTCCCGAAGTTCGCATACTGGATATGCAAACTTGTGGCAGTATATAAATTAATGACGAACTCTCTTAAGGGTTCAGTCTTTTGGATTTAGGATTTTAGATTTAGCGTTCAGATTTTCCATTGATAGTTCGCATAAAAGATATGCGAACTCCCTTTACATGTCCACATTTCAAATTTAACACCATCTTCTGTTCACATTCAAAATTATAACTCTCCCATTGGAAATCATCCTGTTTTCAATTTTCGTTTTCAATTTCATTTCATTTTTCTGATTTCAATCGCGTTTCTATTTTGTTAATGAAGAAAGCAAAACGCCGTGTTTTGTTGTGAGGAAAGAAAGGCCACAAAACACAATGTTTTGGTATTTAGTTGGCTGACTAGGTTTGAATTGGTTTGGTTCGATTCAATTCCATTTGGTTTGATTATAAAAATAGGTCTCATTAAGAGGTTCGACTTGAAATCAATTAATTTAATTAATTTTAAATATAAATTAAAATGACTAATCAATTTTAACTAAATTTTTTAGGGACTGATAAAATGCCAAACCGACAATGACTTAAAGCATGAAAAATTTCGCAATATTTTCAAAATCAGATCTAGAATCAAAACAACTTTTTCAGCGAAAGAATTGATCTAACTAGAAATATGGAAATTTCATGGAGCTTAAATTTTATAATCACGGGGGCGAAAAATCAAGTGTCAACTAAGGTGATCCTGACACCAGTTAACATTATAACTTTTTTATTTTACTTGAGGTTGTGGAGCAGTCCTCTGATTCTGGCAGTATTTGCTGTCAACATTCTAAGAGTGAAATGAAGAGTTATGAGAAAGCTACATTGTGTGTTGCGGCTTCATGGTTACTCCTACTGTTGTTTTAGCTGAGATTTTTGTCTTTGGTCATGATGCTGCCTGTTTAATTTATAGCATGTTCCAGAAACTGGAGAGATGGAAACAATAAATTTAACTACGCTCATATATGTAGATGAGTTCAGTTTAGAATTTTGCATGTTCCAGAACTTGTGTTTATTAATTTAGTAAAGATAACACCTGATTATTTTTTAGAAATCTTACCGTTAACATTTTATTCATGATAGAAAGGTATTCCTATGCTTTATCAGATGACAATTAGAAATGAAAATGCTAGTTGAATTTGAACCTTGAGTTGGGGATTTTTCAACTTATTGAAAGAAGTTATATGGAACTTGTGGAGTTTATTTATTATGTCTAGCTAATAAGTCAAGATTTTTTCCCTTTATATAATAAATTCAACATTAAATAAGGAAGCTTGCTTTTCAATGCCTCACTTTGTGCAAATACATTTTGTTTTATATAGTTGATTTATATGGTGAATAAAGACTTTTAAGGTTTAATCCTTCAACTCCTCTCTTTTTTTTTTTTTTTTTCTATGTATATATACTTATTGTGTCAACTATTCACATTGCTCATTTTTTATCTTATGTTGTTACATTTGATTCTGCTGCACTGGTTGGTCTTGCTGTTATTGGAACCTATACATTTGCTGGTCCTGCTGTTACTGGATTCTGCCCCCGCTACTACTTCTACTACTGGATTCTACATCTACTGAATGTGCTGCTAATGGATTAGTGCTACCACTGCTTGATTCTCCACATTTGTTTGCTATCAAGTCCCTACTACTATTAAATATATATATATATATTCTTTTAGATTTGCATAGGAGAATGATCATAGATCGGGGATGGATATATGAAACGTTTGTTAGGGGTCGATTAAATACGACATTTCAGGAATTAGACGAGTTTTGAGACTGCAATTTCTCATCCCCAAAAAAAAAAAAAAAAAAAAAAAAATAGACAGGAATAAAATTAGATGCCCTTGTAAGAAGCCTAAATGTCAAAAACAATTTTTCTTATGAGTGGATGAAGCCCGCTTCCACATAACAAAATATGTCTTTATGCCTAATTACTATGAACGGATATCGCATGGAGAACAGTACAACTTTTGGAGATAGTAAGCTTAGATTAGTTGAGCAAATGCATAGCAAATTTGGTGGACAATATCGTGAAATGGTTCTCCAAGGGCTTCAAGTTCCTTCTCATTCCGATTACATAGAGGAGGAACCGAATCACGTTATTTCAAATGCTTAAGGCATCTAATGAAGAACTATGGTCGGGTCGTCAAAAGCATACGAAGTTGTTTGCCATGGCTTGTATGTTTAACATGAAGCCTAAACACCATTTTTCATTGAGATGTTTTGATCAAATAGCTGAATTTCTTAAAGAAGTTTTAGTTGAGAATAATGTATTTTCTGAAAATCTCTATAAAACAAAAATGTTTTTGTTGAATTTCTTAAAAATGTTTTGGTCGTTATATGTAAGGAGTAATATTGTCATATTTTAAAAATTTAATCCAAAACTTTAAACTTTTGTATTTAACTAACTACAATTGTGAACGAAAATATGTGAGTGTACAACGGTTAAAATATAAGGGACCTATTTATAGTTTTTCTAAAATAGAAATACTCTAGAAACCTTAATTAATTATCCTATTTTTAAATAAAAAAGTCAAAGCACTAAAAATAAAAGGTGTACCAAACAATTTTTAATACATGTCAACTTAAAAATTAAATAAACATTAACATTTGGAATTTTTTATAAGTGCTACTAAATTGAAGCAATCTATAGAGATACTCTTATAACAATTTTTTTAAGAAAAATTGTTGTAAACATTATAGTACTAGTAAATTGTTTACCTTTTTTATATATTACTATAATTAACCGTGTTTATCGATCATAAGCAAATATTATTATCTGTATATGAGGTACTTTGTTTATCAAACATAAGCAAATATCATGATTTGTATATGAGTGATTTCATATAACAAATCAATTATTTAGTTAAATTTAATTGTAAGAAATGTAAGTTCCAAGCACAATCATTGTTCAGTTTTATCTTAGGGATTAATAGTTTTATTTTTCACCTTTTTGTTTCTTAAAGAGTCCTAAAAATTATAAATGGAAAACAGCTTTGGGATGGCTTCTGTTTTAGTCTCATGATTGCCTATCAAAACATCAATGAATGGGTTACCACTTACCACTATTATATGTCATTGTTTCATATTAACATTTCAAGTACTCTCTCATAAAGATGTTCTTCACATTGCACACATTTTCTCCCACTTCTTTTTATTGCATTTTCTTCAAGATCCTCAATTACTCACCATACTCCCTTCATTTTTTTTCTTCTAATTATAGCATAACACCTATTTTTATTTTGATAATTTGTTAAAAAAATTAGTTTTAGATTCTTTTTTGAACTTATATTTATACATAAATATATAAAAGTTAAACATTAATTTATGTCATACTCTGTCATAACAAGTTTAATCCAATATTAAAGTGATTATAATTGATTACTTTTATTTGCATTTATTTTAAATTATAAAGTATAAGTTTATATGTATAGAAATACAATATAATTATATTTGAAAATACTTTATTTTAATAAGGAAATTCAAATTATATTCAATTAATATTCTAATAAAAATGCAATATAATTATTATAATATTTTAATTACAGTAATTAATTAAATTCAAATAATATTTTAATAAGTAATACTATATAATTATTTATAATTAATTAATAAGAAAATTTAAATTATATTCTATAAGGGATACTATATAATTACTCGTAATTAATTAATAAGAAAATTTAAATTATATTCTAAACAAATAATACTTTAATTATTAATTAATTAAATTTAAATCATATTTAATAAAAATTAATATATAGTTATTGATAATTAATCAATTATATTAAAGTCATATCCAATAAAAAATAATATTTTATTATAAATATAATTATTTAATACCAATTTTATATATAATTAATAAAAATAATTAAAGGGATAATTATTTATAGGTCCTAAAGTTTTGTGTAATATACTCTGGGGTCTTTCTATTTTAGAAATTATTTTAATAAGTTTTTATGGTTTTAAAAATTGTACTATTAGGTCCTTCCATCCAGAAACGTTAATTGAAAAATCAAATGATTTGAATTAAATTTTTTAAAAATGACAAAACTACCCACCCTTATATATCAGAAACCAACAACAGTTATAATTATAACATTTTTTTTCACAATTGAAAGAAAAAAAGAGTATTAGAAGTATAAATCGGGGAAAAAATAGAACAGCCAAATTAAATGGAAAACACAAATTGAATATCTAATTATTCAAAGCAATTGAAAAAAAAAATTAATTCAAAAGCATAACTTCAAACAAATCCCAAAAACAAATCCTAGAAAAGAAAAAAAGAAGAGAAGAAATCAAACACTCAAATCCAAAATCATATGGAAAATTCAAGTTCAGAATCAATAATTCATTACAAATACAAATTGAAAGGAAAAAATTGAATATTAGAAGCATTATGAAAAAAAAAAAAAAATCTGCTCCTTCACTTTCATCATTCTGTTCTCCTCTCTCAATTTGCTTTCTCAAGCCAATAAGAACAAATTTGAAGCCAAGATCTATAATTTAAAACCCACAGATCTTAATAACCTACACTAAACAATTGCAAAAAAAAAAAAAAGAAAGAAGAGAAGAAATAAAACACCCTAATTCAAAAGAAGAGAAGAAATCAAACACCTAAAAAGTGGGTTGTGAAAAAAAAATAAAAAAAGAAAGAAGAAGAACAAAGAGGAGAAAAAATGGGTTGTAAAAAAAATAAAAAAAAGAAAGAAGAAGAATAAAAAGAAGAAAAAATGGGTTGAAAAAAAAAGAGAAAGAAGAGAATAAAGAAAAGAAAAAATGGGTTGTAAAAAAAATAAAAAAAGAAATAAGAACAAAGAATAGAAAAAATGGATTATAAAAAAAAAAAAAACAAAGAAGAAGGGAGAGGACTGCAGGTAAAGTGTGAGCATTCTAGGGTATATTCTAGGGTATAATATGGAAGATGGTAAAAATGTCATTGTAATTCAACTTAAACAATCATTTAACGCTTATTCTAAACATAAGTGCCTAATAATATAATTTTTTAAACCATAAGTACCTATTAATACAATTCTAAAATACAATGATTTCAGAGTATATTATGCAAAATTTTGATAATTATCAAAATAATTAAATAATGAGTGCATAAATTATTAGACATGTTTAAAAAAACAAAAAAGATACTATAACTAATTTTTATAGATAAACACTCGTATTTTCTTTCAACTTAAAATAAAAGAAAAAAATTCCTAAAAGGATTAAAATATTGTTTCATCAGAAACTTCCGCACCAAGTTAGTGAATTTTATTAAAAATCAAAAGTTTATCCTATAATATGTTTCTAATATCATTTTGTGTTTTGATATCCAAGAGAAAAATAAAAAGATCAAAAGAAATTTGTATGTTTTTTTTATATGAAGCATATTTTTATTAAATCATATATTGATAGGTGGAATCTTTAAATGCTGACAAGAAGATCTAATGACTATATATAACATTCTAAATTAAAATCTTTAAGCAAACCAACCGACTAAATAATTGCTAATGAATGGATGTAACAACCATCAACTAAAAAAATCATTCAAATGTCTTCATTAACGAGGCAATTACCTGATTTCCATTCCACTAAAATGAAATGTAATAAGGTTGTTTGCCATCCGTATTGTCTTGCTGATTTTGGGGGTTCAACATTCTAATTTACTGGTTTTTTAGTGGACCATTCTAATTCACTATTGAATGGTTTGGTCATGGAACTAGAAGCACTGCCTAATTGGACAAGAGTGTAGGGATCAGAACGAATCAGGTTAGGATCGTGGAATATTTTAATTGACTATTAAATGTATATTTCCGGACAAAAAAACAAAAAAGTCTAAGTGGTAAGGATTGGACATTTGCATGTGCGGTTTGAATTGTCAAAGGTACGTTGTTTTTAGAGTTGAAGATCTAGTAATGCACTGTGTTATGAATTTAAATTTTCATTCAAATTTACTCCATATTATGTGGCTCACGAATTATATTATTTCGATAAATTAAAATGAAAAAATATATTTTTTTTTAAATGGACATATTAATTAAATAGACCTTAAGTAAATTTTAAAAGAGTATTTTATTTATAATAAAGGTTAAAGATTATATTATCATAAAAAATTATTCACAAAAATAGCTATAAGTAAAAAAAAAAAAAAAACAAAAAGATACCTTTTTTTTCTCAACTTTTTCATCTTCTAAATTCTATTTTTTGTCAGAGACCTTTTTTCTAGATAGTCCCCTTCAATTATTTTTTTTTTATTTTTTAGTAAATAATTTAAAATCTACCAAATTTTTGATAGATTTAATATTTTTATATTTTTATTTTTATGTTCTTCTTCTAATAAAAATTTTTATTTTTATTTTTGAGGTGAATGTTAGTTTTTTTTTCATGAGTTGAGTCATTTTTTATAAAAGTTTGGTTTTTTTTTATATAAAATAAATGATAATGACAAATTCGTATTTAAATTTTTACTGATTGCATTTATTTAAAGACAAAAATAAATTGATATATGATTTAAAAATATCACTACATAAAGCAAAGCATAGAAAATTTAAATATGAATTTTTCGTCTTTAATAATAATATTATTATTTTTGTCATTTGTTTTAAATTTTTCTATAACGAAATAATGACATCGTCTAACAACAAGGAATATAAAATAATTAGACGAAATGTCAGTTTACAAAACAAATAAAATCATATGTCAGTTTACAAAACAAACAGAATCATTTCCACAAGAAAAAAAAAGTACAAGCATGTTAATATCCATAATTTATAATTAGTCTATAATCCATTTATGATTCGATCATATCAATTTAAAATCAGTTTATAAAAAATTTATGAGATAGAGATATTATTTTGAGAATCAATAAATAAATAATTTATTTACTAGTTTAAATTATTTTTCTGATTGAAACAGTTTTACTTTTATTTTTAATAAGTTTCTCAATTATTTTCTTTTCCTCAATTCACTCAATCTTTGGCTCTTTTATAATAAATTTAAAAATTAAATTAATAACTTTCCCGTTCTTCCTTGAATGGAAATGATATGGGTTGTCTCATCAAACTAAACTAACTGATTTAGTATGAATTTTGATTTCAATTCTATTAGAAGAATGAAATTTATTTATCTAATTTCTTCGTATTTTTTATAAAATGAAGAACCTAAAACCTTCACTTATTTCATTCATTAATCTAAAATAAATCAAAAATGAATTCAACTCAACTTAATTCACAATGTATTTTGCATGATTTATTTATAAATTGTATTTATTGGTTGTTGCTGGTAAGCGAATGCACCGAATTATTGTTGTACACCTTTTATAATTCTGAAATATCCAAATGATTTTTTTATTTCTTAATTTGTTACAATTGGAATTCAGCGGATAAACCTAAGATTTCATTATCATTTTGATCAAATTTATATGTAGTGTTTGACAGGAGAGAAGTAAATATGTGTATATTCAGTGTAATAAAATTCATTTCCAAATTAATTAGTTGACATCCAATATGTGTATATTCATATTTTTCGAATATTTTTGTGGTCATTCTGTTAGTCCGGATGAAATTAATGATGTTTTTAGGAGGAGGGTTTTTTATTGTTGACTGCTGATTTTTCTTTGAAAGAGTTTGGGATTGTTGTGTTTCAAATGCATCCTCATATATCTCCTGGTCTTGCTAGTCTTAATTCGGGTGTTTCCCGTAAGTTTTGGCATATTATTGGGCATGATGTGTTTCGGTCTTATGCGTCTTGGTTAAAAGGGGAGAGTTTTTCGAGAGAGTTAATGTCGACATTGGTTGTTCTTATTCCTAAGGTTGATAGTCTTGATTCTCTCAAACAATTCATCCTATTTCTCTATGTAATGTCTTGTATAAGATTGTGGCTAAAGTGCTAGCTAATCGGCTAAAATGTGTTCTCCCTCGTATTATTTCAGAAAACCAATCTGCTTTTATCCCGGGTCGGTTTATTGTCGATAATGTTTTGTTAACTTCTGAACTTATTTATAGTATGAAAAGATGCACTCTGGTTCTGAGGGCTTGTTTGCTTTAAAGCTGGATATTACTAAAGCCTATGATAGAGTAGATTGGTCTTTCTTGCGGAATGTGCTTAAGGGGTTGGGTTTTTCTGATTGTTGGGTAAGGTGGACGATGATGTGTGTTACAGGGGTTACTTAATCTTTTCTTGTTAATGGGCGAAATGTGGATTTACTTACTCCTATAAGTGGAAGGGTGATCCTCTCTTTCCATATCTTTATATATGTGTTTTGAGGGGTTGTCCTTATTATTCAGCACTCTTAGTGATGGGGTAGTGTTCTGGATTTTAGTGCTAGTCCGTCTGGTCCTAAAATTTCTCATCTGTTGTTTACTGATGATTCTCTCTTCTTTCTTCATGCTGAGGAGGGTGGGTGTCTTACGGTGAGGCGTATTCTTTGATGATATGAGAAAGCCTTTAGGCAGAAAGTTAACATTCAAAAGTCAGCTATTGGTTTTAGTCCAAATGGTTTTCTTACTAGGTAGTGGAAAAGGATTAATACTTGGTCTAACCATTTTTTTTTTTTTTGGGGGGGGGGGGGGGGGGGGGGGGGGGTTTTTGAAAAAGCACAACACAAAAAATAAACAAGGGAGACGTTTGTTGAGAAAAAATTTGATTAACATATTATTTTATTTTTTGTTAATTTAAATGATATTGTTATAA
>CANUEY010060711.1:0-39645 GCA_948099555.1 Croton setiger | reverse complement strand
AAATTAGAGGGAGGGATCGAATAATTAAATGGAAAAATTAAATCTAATGTGATAAAAAATATATTAGATAAAAAATATATTATCAATTTTTTCTAATTAGAAAATAGAAAATTCTAATTAGAAAAAATTGATAACTAGAATAGAATATAGAAATTCTAGTATAGAGTATAGAATTAATAATTAACTTATATTTAGCATAATTCTAATATATAATTCTAATATATATTAGAATTAGTATAAATTAATTGTATAATTAATTGTATAAAATTAATAATATATTAATAATATAGAATATAGAATTAATAGAAATCGAAATTTAAATAATGGAATTTGATTCTAATAGAATTAGATTAATAGGATTTGAAATAAGAAAAAATCGTATAAGTTTTTATTATTTGAATAGTTGTTAACTGTTTGAAATAGCGATTTATAAAATGATAAAAGTTAAAAAGCTTTTTATAAACTGCTATAAAAACCGTTGAAAATTATCATACAAAATAATTTATCAAACACCATAAACAATAACTTTTAGTGTTTCGATTGTTGAAACCATTAAAAATTACTCTAAATTGGATGCTGAACACAGCCTGATTATAAGTAAAGCACTTGTCGAGCCCACAGGCAAATGGGAAAGAATTTCGTAAGATCAATGCCAGCGGAAGACATTTTTTTGTAGCTTTACTTATATTTACTCCATGGCCCTTTTCAGCTTGCCTTCATCACCGATTTCCTTCCATAATTTTTAATGCTGTCAACTGAGTATATGTGTATTTTCAATACATCCCTTTCAAATTCATACCTACTTTCAATCACCATCTCTCAATTTTTTTTTACTCTATTACATTAATAGACTAATACATATTAAATGTAATTAGACATTGGAATATGCCGTATTTATAGATAATAAGAAGTAACGGCGGAGGAAAAGAATCGGTTTAGGGTAGTGACTCCTACCCTAAACTTTTTATTTTTTTATTCTTATATTTGGTAATATTTTATATTTGGTCCAGCTTATATACCAATTTTGGTTTGGCCATAGAAATGTCTAAAATTGGACAATATTATAATACGTTTTGTAGTTAGTTTTGTTACCAATTAGTAGTAGTATCAAGTGCCAACTACTGCTCTCCATATATAAAATTGGAATATAGGGAGGTGTTTAGTGTCTTTTGCCATGTAAAATGAATAAATATATTTTCATTAATATTATATTTCCTTAATCACCACTGCTTTTTTTGGAGCTGTACACTTCCAATATATATATATAAAAGAAGAAAAGCATATTAATTTTTGATGCTCATATATGGTAGAATATCTCCACCGCTAAAATGCATTTTTTTTAAAAAAAAATTACAATGCATTTTAACTTATTTGTAATATATTATGTAAAATGTAAACATGACGTGGATGAATATTTGTATATAGTTATTCAGTTCCGAAAATTTATTTTCAATACAACACTTTTTATACCGGTTTTTTCTTTTTTTTTCAGAATTATAATACAATTTGTAATTAAAAAGAGCAACTTGAATACTATGATGCATTTTGATTTATATTTTATGTATTGTGAATAATGTGAAAAATAATGTCTATAAATATTCAATTTTATTTTTTATTTTTTCTAGAGTTATAATTTAATTTGGAATAAATTACAACACACAATAAACATAAACATTGTATAAAAAATCGTTTAATGTTTAATGCATCATATTTTAGATGTAAATTAGTATTGGATTTTCTTTTTTAAAGAAAAACTAGCTATTTCTTCGACATGACATTTGCAAAATGCTCTAAATAAAAAAAATAGCTAAATTATGTCTCAGTATCAGTCAATCTCACATCCTAAATGCACATCAATACTAGATAGTTGTTTTTCAAAAAAAATAAAAAATAAAAATAAAAAAACTCTTTTTGTAGAGATGAGGCAAGTGGAAAAAAATTTATATTTTTTTAGAGAAAAAAATTTATAATTAAATGGTTGAAAAGAATTTGATGGAAGAAAAATTTATTTACATATTTTTATTTATTTATTATTTGAATATCTTTTAGTAAAAACAAAAATGATTGAAAATAAATTGGGAATATATTCGAATAAACAATATTATTAGAAAAAGCTACAGATGGTCCATTAATTAATGTTTTATGCAAATTTGAATGCGATAACTGAACAATAAATGTTTGCAAAATCGCATTATTTACTAATGTCTATTTCTATTAATAAAATCTAAATCAAATCATATTTCTATTAATTATCACATTTATTATATAAAATCATCAAAATATTGACAATTTCGGAATAGACAATAATTGAAATTTACTAGCTTAAATCTTTTAACTTCTCAGCATCATCCAATTTTTGTGGAAAAATACATTGAAATCACCAATTCAGCCAACCAAATGAAGTGAATTTCAATGATAGTTACATCCTCTTGCACATTTATGCACGCAAGCTCCCACTTGAACAAGATCTAAAAGAAACACAAACATCAAAAACAACATTAGATTAAAATTTCAAGTAAGAAAACAAAAATTTAAAAAGAAAATAGAGATTGTTACTATGGTTATCCTTGGTGATGAGAGTAGAGCATCTGTGAGTAGCACAACCAAGAGTACAAAATTGCTTCTGAGAAATGTTGGAGGCACTCGTAGTTGGAGGGTTAGTTGGTAATTGACGTTGAGGTTGATTATATGAAAGGTGAGGAGGAGGAGGAGGAGTAGGAGGAGCAGGAAGTCGAGGAGGATGAATTATACATTTAGCCAAGCACTTAACAGGACAAGGAACTGGAAATACTTCAATTGCACAATCAATTAAACAATTTTCCATACAAAAAATGAATCTTTTTTCCCCTGGAAATGCTATGGACAGCCTTGTTGACATTCCCAACATTACCACAAACATCATTATAATTCTCAAACCTTTTCCCTCCATAATTCTTAATTGATAATTAAGGTTTGCTTTGATGACAAAATGGTGTTTTACGTGGGGTATTTATAGTATTCTGTTCACTCTATGAATCAACCATGTATCTTAACTTTCGTGATAATGGAAACTAATCTTAATTAGGTTATAAATTAATCCTATGAAATAGAAAAAAAAAATAAACATGAGATCATGAAGTTATTACTACGAATCGTTTGTTTCTATGGATAGTACAATATTATCACTATATATACGTGTAACTGAAAGTTGATCACTTGAATGCATTGTGTACATACAAGGAAAAACATTATTCAACCGTTGATATCACCGGATTTGATATCTTTCCATAATATTTTGAGAAACTTTCTCTAATTAAATAGAATTAGATTTAAAAACATTTTTAAAAAAATAAATAGAATTTTTTTAAAGGAAAAAAAAAATAGAGGTCTAAGTGGTGAACGACTTGGATTCGCTTAAGAATCATGTTCGAGATTTACCGTATGCAGCTATTCTCGCTAAGAGACTCTCTCATTATTGCGGGTGCGCGACGCGAGTTGGATCTAGATTAGTCGGAATAGTGCCTTAGAGACCAACGGACTTTTCTTAAAAAAAAAAAAGATAAGTATCTGTATATTTCATCATAGCTTGAATAACTCATTTTAGGTTAGAAAAAAATTCCACATAATATGTGAAATTTCTCCGAAATTGAAATATCAATTATATTTCTTATATTAATTTTTCTTATGAAATATAAATTCTTTAAAAATGAGTTGTAACTTCCTACGAGAATTACTTGATAAGAAAATGATAAATAGTTTATTTATTTTTTTTCATTTTACTATTATTCGGTTCATCTATATTAAAAAAAATTAATAAAATAATTAATAAGTGCTTACGTGATTAATTTGTGAGTGAAATGAAAAAAAGTAAAAATTTTAATGATGAATTTGTTTAAAAAATAATATCGAACGAAAAAGAAGGTATTTAGACCTAGAATTTGAGAATTTTACACACGAGTTGAAAATTAGTTAACAGGTAATTATACTTTAAACGAATGATGAGTTTGCTAATTAAATATTATATGATGATGAAAAACTTCAATCAGATTTAGAAATTTTCTTTGAAAATTAAAAATATGATGAAAGCTATTTTATAAAACTTGTTTCTAAGCTCCAATTAATTGAAATTCAGAAGAACTTATATAGCCGATGAAGAAAGTACTGAAAACATATTGGAGAAGATGAGCTGAAGTTCCTCAAATTGGAGCATAATATTTTTGTATATAGTGGCGTTTTCAACAGTCAAAACTGAAAGAATCTGGAAATTGTAGGGACCAAATAGCATTTTTAGTGCTCCTCGCCTTTAATATAGCGAGGAAGACTAAGATGGCATGGAGACCTTAGGTTCTGCAAGCTTAAGTGCCACCAGGTTCTGGAGTGTGCCAAACCCATGTGTAAAGTCCTGGGTGGCGTGGCTTGGTTCGCATCGATCTTTGTTGGTTTCATACCGATTTTGTCTCAATTTTCAACTTTAGGTTCTTCCAAAGGGTAATGGGTCATTGCCATAGGCATTAGGGCTCACAATGATGTTTGATTAAAGGAATCAACTCATCTATTCCATAAAGGAATCAAAACCGTTAAGAAAACTGAACAATTAAATGATAAAAAAGTTAACCCGAAATATAAAGTTCAAAAAAAATTGATTTTTTTTTATAAATTGTAGAAAGTTATTTTTAGCTAAATCTCATATATGTGCTTCTAAGTGAATGTTTTAAATAAAAAATATTTAAAGTTAACTTGTATAAATTTTTATTATCGAAATTTAAAATTTTTCTAAGTGTTGTAAGTTGAGTATTCAAAGTTGGACCAACTTGTTGCGTGAGTTCTTCTGTCTTCTCTTACACCTTCGTTTCTGCTAGGGTTACCGCCACCTCCTTCTGCTTCCCTCTATGCACCAACTCTGGTTGCCGCATCCCCAAAGCTAAGTGGTTGGGTGTTTCTCCCGGTGCCAGTGGTTTCTGGATCGCCCACCGCGGTAGAGACGCCACCCTTGGCTCTACACTTGTTGTCAGACCACTATTCTAGGTAGCCAATGAGATTGAAGCATCATTCTCTGTTATGCCTCTTCCCACTACAGTGAGAGTACTTAAGGCCTTCTTTATCATCTTCCCGCCGGAGTGATGACCTAGCCGCTGGCATTTTGTCTGACCGGCTGTCTTCTTCTCGTCAAAGTGATGACCTAGCCACTGGCCTAGCATTTGACCAGCCTCTGGTAACCAGACTGCTTCCAATACTTGATGATGATGACTTCTCTCCTTTCATAATTTCTCTTCAATTGATTTCTCTTCTGATTGTAGCATAGGCTAATTCTAACAAAGGGAGGTTCCTTCTATCCTTATCAAAGCAGTCACTAATCCCAGCCAGAAACTGGTACAATCTGTTTCTTTGAACCATCTCGTTGTTGATGGTGATATCTTCTGGACACTTCATAGGATTTGGGTCCCTTCTAACTATTTCTTTTCAAATGGCTAGCAGTTTGCTATAAACACCTCAATTGGGCCTGATCCTTGCTTAAGGTGGCTAGCCTTGACTGTTAAATCAAAAATCTAGAGAACGTCTCTCCCACTGCCATACATCGCCTCAATTCCCTTCCAGAGATCTCTAGCAGTAGGATAAATAAGATACCGGTTAACCAGATCAGATTAGATTTTTTCTATGATCCAATTGATTACATTTGAATCTATTTGTGGCCATCTTCGATAATTTGAGTTTGTGACTGGTGGCGTAGAGGCTGTGATGTGTCTGAGCTTCTCTTTGCCATTGATAGCTAAATACATTAGCCTTGACCATTTTGTGTAGTTTTGGTTGTTTATTTTTTTTGAAATACTGACTGTTTGGCTGGTTTTTGTAACAAGTTTATGGAGGTTAAGTTGCTGTAGTAGTTCCAGTAGTTGGTTAACAGGGGCAGAATCCCCCATTGTTTCTGCTGTGGATGAGCTAGTCTTTTCTGTCCTAAGGGTAAGTTTGGTAGATGATGAGCTTCAAAATGGATTTAGGTCTTTTTACCGAAAATAGAGCTCTGATACCATGTTAATTTTAAGCTTAAAGATTGATTTTATTCTATGTAAACATCCATGTATATATACATCACAAACACATCATTCATAATTAATGTAAATAACCCACTTTATTATTTGGGGTAATTATTTATAAGTCTCTGAGGTTTTGCGTATTATATTATGGGGTTCTTCTATTTTGGAAATTGTATTAATAAGTCATTTAGGTTTTACAAATTGTACTATCAGGTCCTTCCGTCTAAAAACGGCGTTAATCAACTGAAAAAGTCAGACGATTTTAATTAAAAAATTTTCAAAATGACAAAACTACCTTTTGATTTATTTAAATCGAACCATACTAATTAAATTCAATCTTTAAATCAATTAAAAAGATAAAAATAAAAAGATGAATCTTTTCCACTTCTCCATGGCCAATCTTTTTTTTCTTCTTCTTCATATCCATCTTTTCCACTTCTTCTTCTTCATAAACAACACAGATTATAGGCATTCATATCTCATTCAAATTGGACAATCACTTCGAAATTGAAAATCATAAAACAATATCACAAACTCATCCCAAGAACATGAAATTCCAGAATTCCCTTATAAAATACTAACCTTAAGTTGAGATTTCTACAGTAAATTCTCTCACCAATCCTCTCAAATTCCAAATTAATTTTGAAATAGAAAGAGATTTTTCTCAATCCAGAAACAGAAAAATGGAAGAAACTAAGAGGAAAACCCTAGAAATTTTGTTTTTTTCTTTCCTATTCTTTGATTCTGCTTCGTCTAGTTTTGTAGGCAGAGGCAGTCTGCCTCTCTCCTCTGTCTTCTCTTTCCTTTCTTCTTCGCGTGCTTCCAAAATTTGTTTCTACTTCTAGTTTCCATTCTCAGCTCTGTTTTCTTCTTCTTTTTCTTCTTTCTCCTTCGTCCTTTGTTTACAGTTTCTACTTTCACTCTCATACTCTTCCTCTCTCATCCACTGCTCCCTCATTCCCTTTTCTCTCATTTTTAATCTCTGTGTTTCTTTCTGTTTTCACACTTTCGTCCTTCTCTTCTTTTTTTTTTTTTTTTTTTTTTTGTGGTTAATGAGGAAAGGAAGAAGAATGAGTTTGATAGGAATCTCGTAAATGGCTGTGGAAAAAGAGGAAGGTGAAATGAGAGAAAAAAATGAGATGAAGAGATGAGGTGAGAGAGATGAGGAGAAGAATCTCATAAATGAAGAAAAAGAGAATATGAACGGTTGATGAAGATGAATAGTTGGAGAAGATAAAGAGTTGATATAAGGGTTTGATTTAAAAATTTGATTTAATTAGTATGGTTTGATTTAAATAAATCAAAGGGTAGTTTTGTCATTTTGAAAAATTTTAATTAAAATCGTCTGAATTTTTCAGTTGACTAACGCCGTTTCTAGACGGAAAGACTTGATAGTATAATTTTTAAAATCTGAAGGACTTATTAATACAATTTCCAAAATAGAAAGATCCTGTAGTATATTACGCTATATTATGTAAAATCTCAGACCTATAAATAATTACTCCTTATTATTTTAATGATTCTGTTTCCTATTACATTTTGATTTGTAATAATCAAATATTATATTCTAATTCTGTTTGATATTTTAATGATTCTGTTTCCTATTACATTTTGATTTGTAATAATTAAATATTATGTTTTGATTATGTTTGATTGTGTTTATAGTTTGAAACTAATTTAAATGGAAATAATATCAAATTTAACAATTTTCCATTTTGATTAACATTGACGTAGTAGTAGAGCACAATGAAGAGTATAAGACATCATCCAAAACAACATTTTTGAAACCCGGAACAGCTATTCAAATTAACCTTAATTATCGAAATTAAGAAATAATGGAGAAGAAAGCTCTGTCTTTCTCAATTTTTGGTGTGTGTGTAGTGATTTTTGGGATCCTTTCAGGGCAATGCTTAGCAGCAGAGGTAGATGGGTTCTCTGGTTGCTCTAAAGTTTGTGCAAAGCAGTGTTTTCCACAAGACCCATTTCCTCTTTTTTGCTATGTTCGTTGTACTGTTAAATGCTTAAAACACCCACCTCCACTTCCTACTGCTGCTGCTGCTGGAAATTTCCTAAATACCCAAAGTCTAAACCATAATTTTTGCATTTTTGGCTGTGTTATGTCCAAGGGCTCCGCTATCAAGTCTAAGGATGTATCTGGTAATCGCTTATATTAATTTTTTTATTGTGTTTCTTGATCATTTGTTGAAAATTTATAATATTGTTATGTAATGATTTGTAATTAATTTGGTCTTTTGTTAATTTGATTTTTAGGTCCGGAAGAAATTGATGCTTGGGTCGATAATTGTTCTCAACGATGCACTGGAAGCCCCTTTTGAAGATTAGCTTACGTCTAAGATTTCAATATATAATTAGTAGCTAATTAGTTTTATCTTTAAATTTAAGTATTTTCTTTTAAGTATTTCTAGTTGCTTAGTTTAAACACATATTGGTGTGTGTTTGTTTGATGTTGTTGCTGGTTTTAATTATAAATAAAAATGATCTTTATTCCTTTTGTTTTTCTATTAATTTTTCCTCTGATGATCAAAATATAATTTACTCCTTTATTTAAAATGTAATATCATAATTTTAACTATACCTTAATTATTGTCAAAATCTATACGTTAATTCTAATGTTTATACTATGATTTTCTAACATTATATGATTATTTAGCATTGAGGAGTTTAAGGTTTTCCTAAAAAATGCTTAATCCTAAAAATTCACTCATATAGAAGACCGTTGAAGTTATAAAAAAAATAGATCAATTAAATTATAATTAATTCTCTTTATTATTATAAGTTTTTTCCTTTAATATTCATTACCAGTTTACATTGTCATTATGTTAAAATAAATAAATAAATAAAGTTGCTAATAAATTTCCATTATTTGTAATCGGCAATAACAGCAGATTTTATCAAGTATCTCATTGGATTATTTCTTTTCATCATAGTTTAATGAATTAGATTTTTAATGTGATAAACGAGGAAGGTAGTGCTGAAAATCATCATCCATAAATAGAAAGAAACAAATAGCATATACATATTACGAGGTCAGTCCTCACAATTTTGTTTAAGTCTATAAAAAATTCTTGTTTAAGTCTATAACTACATATTTTTAGGTTAAATTCACAAGGTTAAATATGTTAAAAAATTTGACCAACAAAGAACCCCATAACAATGCCGCCAAAGTTTTAGACATTTGCTGCTGATTTTTGTATTGATACAGATTGTTTCGTTGCTATTCCACACAAAAATAGCTCCACCTGAAACCTATAACAGTTTTGTCGCTGATTCCGTTGCTATTTTATTGTTAAACTACTTTGCACTTATATCCGCATTTCGCCGAAAAAACAGAGCATCAAAAGTCGGTGCCTAATTTAGCAACGGGGTTGACATTTAGTCGCTAAATTCATTTGTTCGTTTATTTAACTTGTTTCTCGTCGCTACTTAAGTCGCCATTCTATTGCCAATAGCAGTGGGATAACTATAAAACAGAACTTATTGTGCCTTCTTTTTAGTGAAGGTTGCCAACGAGAGGTGAGCACTCACAAATTTTGATTTCAAAAGAACGTGTTTGTAGGTGTGAATTCAAATGAGCTTGCCTTTAGACGATATAAATTTGAAGATTAAAAATGATATAAGAAGTATCGCATCACTTTTTTTTTATAATTGTTATCCATGTATTTGGTGGTAAAAAAGGAAGAGAAACCGAAATAAAATAAGAACGTATTATTTCTAAATTTTATTGATTGCTTGTGTTTCATAAAAAAGAAGACGAACATCTTGTAAATTTGCTTGTACAAGTTTCAGATTAATCTTGATAAAAATGCTCATATGAGCAATTTTCATGCTAAGGGTACAAATTGAACATTCTCTCCTGAATCAAAGTATTGAACTTCATGCATATTTGACGATACACCCTTGTGAACATTTACCAACGCAGCTTTCAACTTCATCAAGATCTGAAAAAACAATAAATCAAAATAATTATCATTCTACCATAACAGTAAATATTTTTGTACAAAATACCTTTTTTTTCTAAAAGAAAAAAAATAGAAAGAGGAAAAATAATTTACTGTAATTATGTTTGGAGACTAGTTTAGAGCATTTAAGAGTAGCACAACCCATAGTACAAAATTGTTGCTGATGAGGTCTGTTTTGGGTAGTAGTTGTTGCAAAAACAACGGAATGTGGTGGTGAAGGACGTAAAGGTGGGAATGCAATACACTTATAAAGGCACCTAAAGGGACAGCCAATTTCAGCTGCATTATATGCACATTCAGTTAAACAATTTTTCATGCAAAATTTGAAGGAAGAACGAGCTACGGACTGTTCTGTAAGCATCCCAATCACTATAAACATCAATCCTAATCCTAATGACAAATTTCTTCTCTCCATTATGTAATTAAGGTTGCTTTTCTCTTCTTTTATGCAATTTTTACTGGGTATTTATATTTCAAATCCTTGTTTAATGGAAAGTAAATCGATGGATATAGATAATCACAATCTTAATTAGTTTCTAAATAAGCCCAAGAAATACAATGAAAACGTAAAAAAGTTGATTTGTCACTGATTAATACTACAGAAATGAATTTGACTTTGAATATAATAGATAGTACAATATGATTACTATATATGCACAAGCAGGCTTAAAGAAATTATATATTAGAAGGAAAAATGTAAATTCTGGAGCTGAGTGTTACTAAAATTGCTGAATTTTTTCTTTCTTAGCATAATATACAAAAGAAAATAGTTCATCTATTCGTTGAACGGGAGATTATTTTCTTGACCGTTTTAAACAAGTCTTAGGAACAAAATAGGTTGGTACACTACAGCATTTGGTGTGTGAATTCAATATATATTTGGAAGCTGAAATGTATCCCATATCCAGATGTACATTTTTAGATTGATTGGGATTTACTGTTTGTTTTCATGTACAAGTTTGAAACTACCATTAATTAATGAAATTGAAGTGCTAGAAACCGTTATATGAAAATGGATTGGGACGAACTCATTCGGGTTTAGGCTAACTAATAATAAAAGACTAGTATTATCCAATTATTATTGACTTTGTTGCACCCTTATAAGTCCAAGTGTATGGTTTTTTTATTTTATTTGATGTGTGTTTCCGATATTAAACATATCATTTTGCATACGAAACCATAGCTAAAGGGCTTCAAGATTCACTTAATCTAAGGGTTTGGTTAGAGTGCTATAATTGTAGAGAGACTCATTTGTATGAATGTGTTGTGACTTGACAGAGTTACAATTAGTGGATTACAAGCCATACATAATTTATTTTAGTTAACTTAAAAAATTATGTGTCCACGTATGCTGAAGCTACATCCTATTACAGTCCACAATGCATTCATATGTACGTAGAAGATTCTTAGTGTCTGGATGTTTTTGTCCGATGGATTCGTCGTAATGGCAATTAACGAGCTCATATTTTAGATTGTATGGAGGCTCCTCCTCCTTGTATTGCTGATGATTTTATTAACTAATGAAGAATTTCTTTAAAAAAAAGTCCCATGAATCAAGTGACTCTGAAGGAGAAATGTTGTTGGAATTTATTTTGAGCTTGTATTAACTTGTTAGGAAAAATTGTATGAAACTGAAATTTAAGATTAATGAAATAGAATTTATTTTTAAACAATGCAATTAGTGCTTTTATCTATATTTAATTATTTTAATTGGCTCTTCTTAAAAAAAATATATTTTAATTGGCAAATTGAAAAACTAAAAAAAAAAAGAAAAACGCTAAGTTTATATTTTCCAGCACATTAAAAATGGCGGCTACAAGTGCTGCTATAAAAATTTTACTGTAAAGTATTTTGCAGTTGACAAATGCACCTATTGGTGTTTTTCACTGCGGCTAATTTTTTTAGCCACCCGGTCGGACTGAAAAAACCACCGCTAAAATGTAGAGAAGGTGGCATTGGTGCAGGACGTCGGGGGCTGCTCAAACTGCCTCTATCCATTGTAGAGGCGGTTAAAACCGTGGCCATAGCCTATAAAAACTGCCGGGAAAGGTCCTGTTTTTTGTAGTGACTTAAGAGAGTAAAATACCACTATTGTGTACAACTAAAACAAGCAACAGTTGAGTGTAGTGCTAAACCACATTTAAGAACATAGCTTCAATCTCCGGAAAAGCATTGTTGGGAAGGGGAGCCATAAACCTTGAGAAATTAGCATTAGTTGACCGTTAAACGAATATAAATAATTCCCAATTAATCCAAAATATAGTGTAAAATGAAATGCACGTTCATCATATGGAAACTAAATCTATTAGTATAATGTACCATGCTAATTCGATTAGATATTAAAAAAAAAAATGTTAATTAGATGAGAATCAAGCTTTATTTGAAATATAAGTCATGGAGTTGATTGTAAAAGATAGTTTCTCTGCAGCAGTCTAGATACGATTTGAAGGTGTAGTTTGTTCGGAATTGTTTGTTGTTTTTTGGCTATATTGGTTCTGTGTTGAAGTTTTTGGAGCTGAATCTAGAATGGAAGGTTTTCATTTGTGATTTTTGTCTTTGTGCTTGGTTTGATTTTTATCTCATGATGCAATATTTGTAATTTTCAAATGATGTAAGCTCTGGGAAGATTATACATATCATCAATATCCTTTATATTTTCTTGAAATATGCTATAGGGATGAGTTTATTAAGTGCAGTTTTGCAGCAAAATTGTTAAGTGATTTATGCAGAATTTGTCATTTTTTGCTGCACAATATCATGAGTTTTTTAATGCAGAATTTGTTAATGTTAATGCAAAATTTGCTACTTAATTTGATGAGTTTTAGCGCAGAATTTGTCAAATTTTTGCACAATTTGATGAGTTTTTTAATGCTGAATTCATTGTTATTTTGCTGCATAATTTCATGAGTTTGTAGTCAATTTTTTTTATGCAAACTATTCTACAAATTCTGTCACTTTTCTACAAACTAGAGTTGAAATGGAAATTCATGGCAGGTGGAGATATTACAGCAACTCTAGCAATTTTTAATGGAATTCTCTTATTTTCCAAGTTGGAACGGTTACATGTATACTGTTAACGTCCTATAAGCTATTTGCAAAGCTGATGCTATATTTTCTGACTTGGAATGGTTATATGTATCAAACAAGTTGATGCTTCAACATGGAAATGATAAATTTGTTTGAGTTTTGTTGAACTCATTTTAATTTGCTCTGTATCTGTTTGAAATCCAGATTGTGGCTATGATAAATTTGTTGACTTTGAAATTAGGTAATTCTGGTAAAATAAAATTTTGATTAATTTGATTATATGGAGTAAAAAAAACTGTTTTTCTAAATCAGATAAAAAATTTAAGAACCTACTTCTCTACTGATAAAGTCTATTTTTATATTTTTAAATAAAACGTTGTGTATTTTTACCCGTATAAGATAAAAATATAAAATTGTGCAACCACGTAATATTTCAAGAGATGACTCCAACTCATATCCACGTATTAAAAAACATTATCAGATTCAATTTGTAATTTTTATTTTTTTAGAGTAAAGTCCGTGACGCAAAAGTCTATTGAAGGAGCTCTACTGATGCAGCATTATAAAGGATGATGAACTTCCCACCATTCTGAGCTATACTGGATAATTATCAATGGATTATTTTCTAATTCCCTTTCTTATCTTTCTGTGTTCCTTGTTTTGGATATGGAGCAGCATCTCAAAAACAAAAGCTTCAAACAAGAAACAAGTAGCACCAAAAGCAGGCGGCGCATGGCCACTAATTGGGCACCTCCACCTCTTAGGAGGACCAGAACCAGCCCACAAGGTATTAGGCAAAATGGCTGATAAATACGGTCCCGTTTTCACAATCAAGATGGGGTTGCATCCAAATTTAGTTGTAAGCAACTGGGAAATAGCTAAAGAGTGTCTTACCACAAACGACAAAGCGTTTGCTAATCGTCCAAAGATTCTTGGCATGGAGCTTTTGGGCTATGACTATGCCATGGTTGGTTTTAGTCCATACGGCAACTACTGGCGTCAAATACGCAAGATTTCTACTCTCGAGCTTCTCTCTAACCATCGGCTAGAGACGTTCCGACATGTACGAGAATTGGAGGTGACAACAGCTTTAAAAGAGCTCTACAAGTTCTGGGACATTAACAACAAAACTGGTTCAAAGGTTGTGGTGGAGATGAAGAGATGGATTCGAGATATAACCATAAACCTGATTTTAAGGATAATTTTTGGGAAATCGGTAGGATATTTGACCACTAATGAACGAGACAGTGAGCGGTGGAAGCAAGCGCTGAGTGATTTCTTTGACTTGGCCGGAAGGTTTATAGCAGCTGATGCGGTGCCATTTTTGCGGTGTTTGGACATTGGAGGACACGAAAAGGCTATGAAGAAAACAGCAAAAGAACTAGACGCCGTGGTTGAAGAGTGGCTAAAAGAACACAAATTGAAGAAAGGTTCTTCAGGCGAGGACTTCATGGATTTGATGCTTACTATTATTGACCAAGATTTGCAGGAAGCTATGGGTCGAGATTCTGATACAATTACCAAAGCTACTTCATTGGTAAGTCAATTATTTGTTTTATTATCTTATAGCGTTACTTTGATTTTTCTTCTGAAAAGTATATTTCATATAATTAAACTTCTACTTTTGTTAAAAACAGTCAGATTAAGTAATCTTGAAAGAGAAAACAATAATAATGTTTCAAATCTAATCAGATCTTATGACTTTAACACTTTATAAAGTCAATTAACCATTATTATTATAATGGATATATAAAATATTAGAAATTAAACATCTAAAGCAATCACTAACTTGTTGAGTTATTTCACTTGTTCAGATTATAATCTATTTATTTATTATACCTTCTATGAAAATGACATTAATAAAAAAAAATTAAGCCAACCCACGTGTTCATATTATCTATACTTACCGCTAATTAATTTTACTACAGTAATAATAATAATAAATATGTAACTTTCTTTTTTTTTTTAGTTTTATGTACTATTAGTGTATTATTATAGTTACGGAACGTGATGTTATTGATTGTAGGCTCTTACACTGGCAGGCTCAGACACATCGGCAGTGAGCTTGACATGGGCTCTCTCTTTGCTCATCAATAACCCACATATCCTAATCAAGGCCCAGGAAGAGTTAGACTACCATGTCGGTAAAGACAGACTCATAAATGAATCTGATATGAATAATTTGGTATATCTCAAAGCCATTGTGAATGAAACGTTGCGTTTATACCCTCCTGGACCTTTGTCCATACCGCACGAGTCAATGGAGGATTGTACCGTAGATGATTACTATATCCCATCCGGCACAAGACTTCTCATTAATATTTGGAAAATCCAACGCGATCCACGTGTATGGTCGGATCCTAATGAATTTCGACCAGAAAGATTCTTGACTACACACAAAGACTTTGATGTTAGAGGTCAAAATTTCGAATTTATACCGTTTAGTAGCGGAAGAAGAATGTGTCCGGGAATTTCTTTTGCACTTAAAGTGTTACATTTAACGTTAGCTACGTTGTTGCATGGATTTGATTTTGGAAGCCCAACAAGTGAGCCCATTGACATGACGGAGAGCATTGGAATGACAAACCCAAGAGCAACTCCTCTCCAAGTATTCATCAATCCTCGCCTTCCATTGCATCTCTACCAATAACCCTAATTTCAGTGTGTATCATCTTATTTTTCTAATTACAAGTTATTCTCATAAATAGTAATGTCTCAACCAATAATTCTAAAAATATTTATTCTCTTATCTTATTAAATGTATTTCACTTTTCGATTCTCATTTTTTAATATTAATTTTGTTTTATAATTTTTTAGGAAATTAATTTTGAATATTCAGTTATAAATTTTTTTGAAATTTTTCATATTTTATTATTTTCTATTTTTTATATTTTTCACATTTTAAATTTTTTTAGAATTACATCAAACTTATTATTTATTAGAATAATAATTTTTTTTTGAAGAATTTAGATATTTCATTTATGTTATTTACCTATTTTATGTTATAAATAGTATTTAGTTTAAATTAGATTTAAAATTTAAATTTCTCTTGTTTCTTTCCATTAATATAATTTAATATATTGCTTAAACTGAATTACAAACTTTTGAATTTTAATATTTATTACTGTTTTGTAATTTGTGATATTAACCGTATAAAATTATTATAATTAAAATTTAAAAATTTAAATTCATACAATAAAAATTAATATTTTTGTTATATAAGCTTTTATATAAAAAAAATAGTTGGATTACTTGTAATTGCTATTTAATGTGTTGTGTTTAGGGATATTAGGGCGTATCGAAATATTATTATTAAATCCGTTTATATATACTCATAATAAATTTGTGAAATTTTTTAAACATCTTATCAAATCCGTTCCAAATCTCTTTATTACTATTCATGGATAAATTGTATCCATTTAATAAAACTTTAACTGTTTAAAATCATAAATAATTGAAAAACACAAATAAAATTTAAATTACAAAACTATTTAGCATGCCATATAATTACAATTTTATCTTTGAAATTTGAGATATTATACATTTTTGTCCCTTTGTTTTTAAAAATATACACTTTTGTCCCTGCATTTTAATAAAACCATATAAAAAGTTTTTCTATCTATTTTGAACGGTTGAAAGATCAAAATGTAATTTTATGGTCATGTTTAAAAAACTCAAGAGATGAAGGCTTGAAATTGAAACTTTGGCAAGTTTGTCTTCTTCAACTCTTGTTCCAGCTGCCTCCTTCACTGTAATAACCATTTCAGGCCACCATAAGTCCATAGCCGACAAGCGTGGAGTTAATTGGCTCAAGTTCCAATTTCGACTGACTTCAATCAACTTGGCGATGGGCGGGGAGCATTGGAGAAGTCCAAATCGCGGATAAGATAAATTTTGTGATTCTGAAAATTTCCTCAATTTCTAGGGTTTCAAATTTTCAATTTTGATTGTAAAATTCTTTCTTGCAATTTCTAAATTTCCTTGAAAACATTGAGTTAACATTGATTTCAATTTTCCTTTTGTTTGAGTCAATTTCTGTTGAAATCACGAACTTGATAGGTTTTTCAATTTCTAAGATCAAAATAGTTTTCTTTACTCGGTTAACCCAATATCATTTTTTGGCAAGCTTTTTGAAGTTTATTTGAATTTCAAACCACCTAACCTCTCTTAGTGGAAGAAGAGATGACCAGTAAACGTTGCCCGAACACCGGTGGTTGTTCATGGGCGGCGACGGAGTTTGAATTACAGGAAAAATCGAGCAAATTCTTGGTGAAGAAGACAAGCCTACTGAAGTTTCCATTTCAATCCTTTAGAAAGGGTTGGTAAAATTATATTTTGATTTTTCAACAGTTACTTTAACAGAAAAAAAAAAAAAAGACGGAAGGACTTTTTGTATGGTTTTATTAAAATGCAAGGACAAAAATGTATATTTCTAAAAAATAGAGGAATGTATAATATATCAACATCCAAGAATAAAATTGTAATTTTTCTAACAATTTATACTTGTAACTTTTTAATACACAATTAAACAAAACTTTTTTAATACCCTAATTTTCTACCACTTTCTTTACGCTCTACAACAATTTTACAATATGTTTTCAGGCCAACCATGAAATTCCAATCAAACAAAATTTCACAAACGACATCATTTTTAGTAGCTGAAACAAACAAATGGGTAATAAACTTACATATCAAATCGATCTCAAATTAGTTTATACATTATCTTAATGAATTTTTGGTGAAATTAGCCAGATGGATACCCTCGAAAAATCTCCTTGCTGCCATCCCTACTTGTATTAGTTGATATTCATTTTTTAAGGTTTAGGCTCTCATAGCATCATAATTGTGTTACATTTGCTCTAAACTAAAGTGTTTCTAATTTAAATTGAGTTAGATTTGAAAAAAAATATATATCATCTTAGATTTATCTCGATGTTGCCTTAAGTTAGGTCGGGATTGGGTTTAGGGTTTGCATCTGGATTTAACCCTTGCATTTGCAATTTGCTTTGATCAGGCTGAACTGGGCCAATCAAAAACCTAAAATTTTCTATAAATGCATTCCGAACCAAATTCATGAGCTCCTTTAATCCAAATTAAATCCCACAACTTATGTTCTCTCGGGTAGAGTTTGATATTCAAAACATTCACTAAACTTCGTAAAATAAAAAAAATGACATTTTTTATTTTAACAACATTATGAGATCATTTTAAATTTTATATATATGTAAATTAAATAGATAAAAAACAGATATAAACAAGTTTGAAACAAATACAAACATATTATAAATTAATGTAAAAAAATACAAATAAACATAAACAAATTCATAAATAAGTTTTTTTTACATTATTGTTACCGTAAAAGTTATAAATGTTTTTTTTTAATATTATTATTTTTTTTATTTATATTCCTTTGTTATTGATGCACACTCCTAATCCTAACTGTTTGTTTATAAAAAAAAAAAAAATTGTCACTTAAAGGATCTATTTTGGCACTATTTGCTAAAAGAATCTTACGTGTATTTTTCGAAGTGTGGAAATTGCCACCGTCCATAACTTCTACCACTGATTTTCGTTTGTGTGATCCATAAACGAATGGTCATTATTTAAGGCACTGCTGCGCCAAGAATCGTAACCCTACCTATCCATGTAAACATGGAAAATACTGATGATAAAGATGGAAGGGGGCCGTATATAATATAGTCCAGATGTTTATATATAATTATAAATAGTATTTAATGTGTCTACATCTTTTATGTGTTTTTAAATATAAATCCATTTTTATTATATATATATATATATATATATATATATATCGATTTATCTTTTATTATTAATTGTAAACTTCCATTTTTACACTGGAATAAATTATTAACTAAAAATTCGGAAATTTACATAATATAACCTATGATATCATTGTATCACATTCATGAAATTATTATAATTTTTAAAAAATATTTTTTTTTTTACAATTTTTGAAAGGAGTAAAACCTAGAGAGCGGCACTTTTTTCATTTATTTATAAAATAAAATAATAAATATTTTTGATCAACTCTGATATTAATTTTAGTGGGCTGACTTATAAAATTTTGACTATGTATGTTAAATTAAATTTCGTTAGAATCGATGAATTTCTAATCATGTGAAATATATTTTTATATTCTGCCCTCATTCATAATTATATTTTCTTAAAAAAAATAAAAGATAATTATCTAAATAAGGGCATAAAATAAATAATTTTATCTATTAGCTCCCTTAATATTTTCTAAAATGGAAAATAGAATGGAGGGAGTTTATACATATATGTGTATAAATTGAAATTTATTTAATATTTCAAACTTTTTGACACTTGTTATAATAAAAAATTTTTGAAAAAAAAATATTTGTTAAGTTGTCCATAGATCACTAAATTTTATCACAGTGCTTTTTTAAAAAATAATTTTAAAAATATTCATTTTTAATTATAAACATAGTTTATGAATATATCATAAATAGTCGAAATAATTTATAAATTTTAAAATTAAAATATTATTCTTTCAAAAATTAAAAATATAATTAGAATAAATTTTATTTTCATAATTAAGAGCTCAACCTTTTTTATTGTTATCCCCTAGGCTCCTACACATCAACAGTAACCTTGACATGGGCTCTTTCTCTGCTCATCAATAACCCACATGTCCTCAAAAAGGCCCAAGTGATGCATTTGATTTTGAAAGCCTAGGGAATGAGCCCATTGACATGACGGAGAGCATTGGAATGACAAACTCCTCTCAAGAATCAAATCAATCCTCACTTCCCATTGCATCTCTATCAAGAGTGTGTGATCTTATTGTCCTAATATTAGTAATTTTTGATTTGGGGGTCTGTATTACTTAGATAAATATAAATTTGTCTTAAGCAATATATAAGGGAAGGCATAATAAACATTCCAAATTCATGGCTATTCGGTATACATTATTTTAGCCGGAAAAGCCTCTCCATCAAACGGACCACCTGCATTTACACTTTACAACAGTCCCTATATTCACTTGGCAATATATTATTGGCGGGCATAATTTTGATACCATTTTTGTTGCTATTTTATTTTTCTTCTGTCTACCAGCAACTGCACAAAGCGAAATTTGGTAGCTACATAATATGTAATCTAAACTAATTGAAAGGCAAAATCCAAAAGATCAGCTACCAAATTTGGCTGTCCACTAATATACTTACATTTCTTTTACCTATCCAATATAATTAAGCTTAATTACCATTTGGCCTTTTTAATTTTTATGAATTTTACAATTTTAAATGAATTCCTAACGCTAATTCAATTGTTTCATAAAACGTAATTACTTTAATTGCTCTTCTAACTAATTATGTTATTTCTTTATCAGAAATAAAAAGTTAATCCTGCCATGCTGGATGGCTTGGTATCAAATCTTGAAGCAAAGCAGCGGAATTACTCAAAAAAGGTACATGAACCTACCCAGTGAGGTGGATATTTCTTTTTGGATTCATAGTTGGATTGATTTTCCATTTATATAAGGAAAGATTCCAGCTCATCAAGTTACTTTTTCTCAACAATAACACTTATAAATACAAGTTGAAAAAGATGCCATTTGTCCAGACGTAGACAGAAAATGGAGAGAAAAGCAAATTTTTCACGTATTATGGCGTGCATGATTATAGGAATGGTTGCACTTTCAGAGCAATCCACAGCCATTTTTGATCATAAATTCAAATATTGCATGAGAAGTTGTGTAATTGATTGTGGAATTTCCCCATTTTCTCCTATTTGCCCTTTTGTTTGTTTAGCTACATGTATAATTCATCCACCTTCTCTTACTACTTCTTCTTCTTTTTCTTCAACAAATCTAATACCAATCCCTTCACAAAATAACCAAAATCAAAACTTTTCTTCTTCTCTCCATTCTGTTGCTGCTTCCTCAAATTGCTCCAACATCACCGTACACAACTATTCTGGTAACTTTTTCCTTTTTGTTGCTTGCATGCAATATACATATATATTTTCTTGGAAAGTTATTATTTATGGATTTAGTTTAATTTCTCTTTTTTTGTGTATTTTTAGATCTTGATAAGGTTGAGGTTGTGTAGATAAACACTTGCCGGCTTGAATCAAGCAATATTTTCGACAAATCGGTCCATGGAAAAAGAAATGCTCACACCTGGTGTACGATATCGTTCATTGACTGGATATAGAAAACAATTATTTAAGTAGCCGTTATATTTTGATGGTCTTAGGAACTTAGTCTAGATAAATGGATCTTTTACAGATCCATCGAACAATTATGGTAATTATTGTAACATTTAGGCAGAAGACAACCTTTGACTCATGTATATATATGTGTCAGTATTGTATATATATATATTTTCTAAATGGAAGTGGAACAAGATGAAGCTATACATAATACATGCGTTTTAACATCAAATTATAAATTGAATAGATAAAAGGTTATGGATTTTGTTCATAAAGTTAAAAATCCATGCTTGACATTTCACAAATTAAGCTTTTGGAGGCAGCACTTGTCACCAGATTTCTATATAAGTTAACATACAAGTAAAGTAGTATTATTTCATATTGCCAAATTATAAACTCATCCTTCTAATTAAAATTGACAGTAAAAAGATTTTTTAACCCATAAAGTGTAGCATTTTTCATGCCGTCAACTTGTGTCTCAGAAAGAGATTTAAATTTCCCCACAAACTTGTTTATCATATCATGATCAGAATCAAACATTGCACCAGCAAGATTCACAACTCCAGGGTTCTGACTATTGAAAACAGAGTAAACAACAGCATCATCATTACCAGCATTCAAGCAAAAATGAAGCAAACCTTTAGGAATAACAAAAGCTTCCCCTTCTTTTAAAATCTTTTGGAAAATTTGATTTTGAGTATCAACAAATCCAATAATAACAACTCCAATTCCAACAAAGAAAATCTCAGTAGCTCTTGGATGGGATTGTGGCAAAACTAAACCATCCACCTGAAGGTCTGTACGACCAATAGCAAGGCCTAATGTGTTAAGCCCACCAAATTCAAAAGCTGTGACTATAGTTGTGGAGGAACGAAGGAAGTTGTCGGTGTCGCCGCAGCTGCTCAATTTTGATGTTTTGAAATCTGAGGCAGTTATTGTTGAAGGGTTCTTACAAGGCAACCCGTTTATGAAGATTTCCTCCTGATTCTGGCTTGTGCAGGTGGCTGCAGGACAAGTATCCTGTAGATTTTTGCAATCTGCTAGGCATATTTTAATACAAACTGCAGACAAGAACATGAAAATCAAGTTGAATGAGTTCATATTTGTTTGTGTATGTGGTTTGTTATTTTATGGAAAAATAAATATATTGTTTAGAGGTTGGAAGAAATGGAAGTTAAAAAGTTAAAGAAAGGCTTGGAGTTCACTGCTAGATTTCAAATAGATTAGCTTGGAAGAAATGGAAATGTGCTTGACTTTTGCTGATATTGGCCTTTAACCTCAAAATCCTTGCCACAACGGGGAAGCAATTGACTCCTTTCAAATAGATTATGACAGTAACTTATTGGACCTAGTTGCACTTAAATGTGGTCGCATTGGTTTGTTTAATTTGAAAAAAGCTGCGCAGTCAATTACAATTTGAAACAAACAAAAAAAAAAGGTTTGAGTGACAAGGTCAGTTATTTTTCTTCTGAAATTTAAAAGTAAGCTGCGCATGCAGAAGTATTATCGCAGGTCTCCTGTTATAAAAATTCAGATAAAGAATACTGAAAACAATCTGTAAACCAGCATTTGAATGATACTGTCAATAATGAGAAAAGTAAAACAGGCTGCTGAAGGAACAAAAATTCATGTGAACTGGTAAGAATGTCAGAGATGATCTTTATCGAAGAGCAAAACCCACCCAGAAATTATGACTGATAAATCCAAGTTACAGGGCGTGAATTTATTTTCTCAGCAAAAAGAAAATGAAAACGGGATCCTAAAACATAGTATTTGTAATATTTGACTGCCAAATTCCTTCCTTTTACACAACCTCCTTATCCTTAATCCAACATATATATTAACTTTTACAAAACCAACGCCAATGTTGGTGCCTGGGAATTCTTGCAAAATACCAAACGATTCGTCGAAATTACATTAGATTCCATGTTACAGTATTGTACATCTTTGAAACCCAAGATTTGAGAAGATTCTTCTACCGGTAGGCCACAAATTAGAGAACAAGCCAGCTCTAGGTGCATTGCCCGCATCTTGAAGCAACGCCTCTTCCTCAATGTTATCAGTATCCTCCTTATCATCTTTACTTTGATTTTCGCTCGCCTTTTCACTTCTTTCTTCTGTATCTTGATTTCCCACTTCTGCAATTTCTCCAGGCTTTTTGTCAAATAGTCCTTTAAATTGCTTACGTGCCTTTCTATCAACTTCCTACTCGATCACATAGAAAGAGGAAATACTTACGCACCATCTCAACAGCTTAATCCAAATTATTTTTTGTTTAACGTACCTGCTGCTTCTGCTTCAGTTTTAAAAGTGCTGCCGTTGCATCAGGTTCAGATGACTTGTCAACTTTAATCATCTAGCAACATTGAGAAGCAAATCAAGACAATAAAATGCCTAGGATTAAAAAAAGGTTCCACTAAAATAAATAAAATTTGAAGATTTGATTTATTTTCTTCTACCATTTCGAAATCAGTTTTTGCTTCCTCAAAATCTCCATTTGTCATGTAAGCCGTTCCACGGCGGTACAGACCTTTCACATGTGCAGGATTTGCTTCCAAAACCTGCATATTTTAACCAGGTATAAAAATTAAGTTCCATTTGATGAAATGGAATGGCATCTGGGATAAATCATAAAGAACAGAGAATATAGCATTTCAAAACAGCGATGTTACTTAGTAACTACCCACTAAACTTTATTATTCAAAACTGAATCATCCTCCATGAGGATATTCTTATATAATAATACTACATAACGTAAACCCTATCAAACTTCAAATTGCTTAATATCTAACACCATCTAAGCATCCCATGGAAGTTCCAAAATAACTTCAAATGCTTAATTCCAACATCCGATTTCTGCTGCTACCATATCTGACTAGCAAAAGCTTGCAGTACCATGTCCTCTATCTACATGTTCTTAAAGTATATCATTTGTTTCATTATATTCATTTAGGCAATTGCAAGAATAGTACTGAACTGATCTAACAATTGTAGAATCCTCAACTATTCAGCAATGATCCTAAATACAGTTGCATATAAAGAAACAACGACTGCTCAAGAAAATAAGCAATAAACAAAATTAAATAAAGATAGAGCAATTTTGGGTAAAAAATCAAATCATTTTCCCGAAAGCATACCTTGTTGCAATACTCGATGGACTTTTTGCATTCTCCCATTTTGAGGTAGCATGCAGCCAAGTTAAGATTTAACAAATTCTTCAAACATACAAGAAAAAATAAATAATTAAAACAATTACTTAGCAAAGATATTCCAAATTTATGTATTAAAAAGAAACGCTCTTTTCCTGACGCCAAAGATTGGAAAAACTTACTCGTGTATCTGCAAAAACCTTCCCTTCTTCGTCATTTTGTGGATTAACATGATTAAA
Organism: Croton setiger; assembly: GCA_948099555.1. NCBI lineage: Eukaryota > Viridiplantae > Streptophyta > Magnoliopsida > Malpighiales > Euphorbiaceae > Croton > Croton setiger. The sequence goes on along the minus strand of CANUEY010060711.1, from coordinate 15,043 downwards.
TTCTCTAAGGACCTGTTTAGCAATTGGTATAGAGTATTATACAACAACTAGAAAGATGCATTGACACTATTCAGATATTTAGGAGCTCAGAGGAAGGATCAAAAAATTCATGTAATTGGCTTCACTGGAAATAATAATGAATGTCGTTTTATTTCAGACACTATGTTCAAAAAGGACATATTTTTTAAAACTTTAAGATAGGACAATATAGAAAAAACATAAAAAAATGAGATTTCTTTTCATTCACTTTAACGAAAAAAAGTGGCTTCCAGATCACCAGCATAGCAATGCTAAGAAGTGGTACCATGACAGCAAATGGCTTTGCTCCACATTACTAGGTGATGAAAACAAAATAATTTCACCTCTGCACAACAGAAACAAGAAATTGATACTCCAAGGATGCTAAAAAATATTAATGTATGAGTGGACATATTACCTTCTCGTATTTTGCCTTAGCAAGCTCGACCTTTCCTTCTTTGAATAGCCTGTTTCCCTGGACAACAACAATCACCAGGTTTGAAGTTTGTAAAGCAATCAACAAATGCAAATGAAGCAACGTTGCATTTGGTCAAATACATAATTAAACAAACATACCGTGTTTCTAATCTTTTCAGCCTCACCCATTATAGTTGGAAAATCCATACCAGTCCAGTCCTGCAATAAAGATTTGTGCAATAAGCATTTCGTGATAGTCAAGGCTGAATTTAGTGAAATCTCTCAACTCTAGAGATTCTCAATATCAATATCATAGTTCCCCCCTCGCAGCAACTTAAAGCTTAAATTTTTAAGCTATAGTTATTGGTTACCTTTGGCATCTCAAAACCAAGTAGCTCAATTTCCCATTGAATATGAGCACCTTCAGGGACATTTGCTGGCCTAAGAATATGGACAGACCAAAAATTAAAAAATTTCTTTGAGATCATTTTGAGGAATAATAAGTTGAATCAACATGCTTATATGTTTTGTATAACAATAAGTTTAATCATGCATCTATTTTTTGTACAACAATAATTTTTAAACAAGGTCTTGAAAGCTAACCTCTGGAATTTGTCATACGCATAATCTGGAGGGCATGTAACAAGAGCTAGCTCTCCAGGAAGCATTAAACGAACACACATTTCAAATCCTTCAGGGACCTGCAACACAAGCAAAAGTTGATTGATAAGCTTTTCCACAAATAACTAATCAAGTGTCAGCATTAGAATTTGGGAACTTACCATTATTTCTACAAACATGTGGGAGTTGAAATCAAGAATAAATACTTTTCAAGAATCTAGTTTATGCTTTATATGGGGTTACTTACAAGCCCTTCTCCAGAACTGAACTCCAATGGCTGGCCATCATTATCAACTCTTGTATCATAAAAGATCTTCTTTTCCTCATTGAGAACCATACCCTTGTAATGGACCCGTAGTAGACTGTCATGAAGTGGGCAATCCATGGGAAACTCACCTAAATTTTTAGAGCAGTTCAGATACCTATTTTACCATATGATATGTAAAACTAACACAGCAATGCCGTTTAGTTGTGTGCATATAAATGCATAGCCACTTGCCAAAAGAAGAATGGGACAGATACTAGAAAAGAAGGATCTGAAAACAATGAGTAGCAATGCATAGTCGTTGCCACAGGCCAAAGATAATTAAGCTAATAGAAACACAAGAAAAACATAATGAGTTGCTGAATTCAGATTGGCATAAAAAGCACATTCTATCACTTCAATTGCAAGAACAATTATGACATGTTACATACAATATTTGCCTTGCCCTTTCAGGTCACACTAATTCCAGGCCACAAGCTGCCAACATGACTTCAATTTGATGTACACAAAGATGATACGTTTTTTATATTTGTTGGGTGAGGCAGGGTCTGACTAAAAGTAAAAGCATTTTCAATTAGAGAATTTGCAGTTACCATTTTACATAGAATAACAAATGCAAATTTAAGCAGAAACCCAGATTAATAGATCAAACTCCTACAACAGTTAGTCTAAATCTGAAAGGAAAATAACAAAGTAATTTGTTCTTTTAGTCATGTATGCACTACACAATCATTAATTTTCACCAAAGAATAAATTTCTTCCAACTGCCGGAACTGGATGTGCAAAGAAATTTAATGGCATATGCCATCAAGTGAAATAACTAATTTTATTTTGCTCTCTTGAACTATACACCTAATAAATACTTCAGAATAACACAATCCATAATTCAAAGGAAGAATTAACGCAAAAGGATATCAAAGGAAAGATGGAACATAGAAAAAATCTGTTTCTCTCTAATTTAAACCATCAAAATATAGTATACAGAGGAAAATGAGATGAAGATTTTCCATTGGAGACTCTAGCAGATGTGAATCTAAATGCATGAATCCTCAAAGCATCCATATTGTACCATGTAAAGATACTAGATAAAGCATACACAGAGAGATGTATAGAAGATCCTGTAGTTGATTCAAATTAAAATGAACTTCTGAGTACACACCTGTTCCATCACGAAGCCGACGCTTTATCAGACGCCCATCTCCAAGCATGTCCCTCACCTGTCAATGCTAAGCCAGAGAGTTGAATTACTACATAATGATTCGCCATTCCCCATAAAAGTAAATGCATTTGTGAAAAAATAAATAGAAAAACACAAAATATAAGGAATATTTATCCAGGATCTGGCGAACAATTGCTTTTGATACGGTTCAAAATAACATAGATGTTAAGTGCAAAAACTACACACAACAAACTTATTATTTTGAACTTGGGGAACAAATTCACATAGTTGTAAGTCATCTCCACTAGTTCCCATAAATATTATATACACTCAGGAGTCAGGACACCCAAATAAAGATGGCTAATGACATCATCTATGATTGAGACCAGGATGGTCAAGTTACCCAACTGCTAACCACAAAGAACAGCAGCTAATCATGAGTTGGAACTCATTAGTTTCATGTAATGATGCAAACAGAACAATGAATAATCTACATAAACAAGCATCAGACCAGAATACATAAGGACAGTTAAACTCAAGTATGATGTGACACATGGACAAAATAGTGACAAGAAATTTTCGCATAAATTAGGATCTGTGTAATTTGAATTACTAATTTCTAGCAGCGACGACCATCAAAACCCATCACATCTCGCTTATTATAGGCTCACTGGAATACTAAAATATATATGAATTAATACATATGTGTAAAAGTAAACAATTTAGTGTAGTTAAGGACAACTTGCAAACCTGAGTGAAATGGACAAGCTCCACTTCAAAATGAACTTCATCAAAATCTTCTACCACAGGCATGAGTGGAGACGCAGTTAAGTATTGATTTTTAACATAGATTATTGCCTTCTCTTCTCGTGTCATTGCTCCTATCCCCAGCTCAAGACCACTAGGTACCTGCTTCAATCACAGAGATTAAAAATATTATGACTTCCACAGCAACAACCAGATGTAGCAAAACATTTAAGGGAGACAAATAAAACCTTATTTAATCAGTTAAGAATGAGTACAGGGAAGTGAAATGCAAGTTGACAAAAAAAAAGAACCAACAAGGAAAGTCAAATGGAGGATGTTAATAGACACGCATGATAATTAATAAATGATAAAATGGAAAAAATACAAAAATAACAAACCTCTGATTTCCCCATTGTAAAGAAATATGGTTCTTCTTTTGTCTGTGAGAGAATAATTTTTCCATCTCCTGTTTTTGCTGAAACCCTATATAAACAACATGTACTTAGAACTTCAGCTATGTTTCCTACAGGTTCATATAGGGGAAAAATAAAAGCAAAGGCTAAAAATGAACTGTGCTTGTACCTGATTTTTACTTCATAAGGTTCCCTAGGTGATTCCCAACCCTGGCTTTCATTTAACACCTGCCCATGTGATAAGAATATATGAGTTCCAAAAAATGAACCAGAGCTAAATATTCATTCAATGTACATTCAACGAAACATTCATTTCAAAGGATCTTTTTATACTAGTGCAGGAGAAGAGCGCTAAGCCTCAAGCCTAGGACATCTACCCAGATCTCTACTCTTCCATCCACTTGTGCGAAGCCCAAGTTAGCTAACCTGTAGAAATGGGTCACATACAATGGTTTCAACCCCATATCTGCTTCTGAACTACAAATCTCTAACATTCAATTAATTTCTCAGAGTTGTTTCTCAATTTCTCAGTTCCCTCAGCATTTAGAGAGTTCAGGACTGATGGAATAGTACAGTTATAGCCATCAATATAGCATTTACAAACAAAAAAGAAAGAAAAGAAAGCCAACAAACCAGTTTGAAGTTGTAAAATGAATGTCCATATCGACTTTGCTCTATAGTAAACAAAATAACACTTCTTTTTCACACATTGCCTAATGAATATGATTTTTGCACTATGACAGGGAGACAATAACTCTGTAAGAGCCAGTGAAATAATGAATTAAGCAGAGAAGGGCCTTGAACTAAACCAAATTAAAGCAAACATCAGCTAGTTCTTGCAGCCATACATTTAGCAAGTTACCAATATTATAATAAGGCATAAACGTAATTAATCTACGATTCAAATACCTTCTTAATAACACCCAAATCTTCAGTGACAACCTGTAAATAACAAAAGTGTAACTTCCCATTACAACCAAAGACATGTCCATTGAATATTGAAGAATTGTACTGAGTGTTAAAGTACACAATTATGCACATACTCATGGATCTTTAATATAACTGTGGTGAATGATAGCTTCATTAAGAAAAATGAAGCTGTGAAAAGGATATCAATTTCAAATTTGAAACTCTTACCTTGACTTTAGAAAATTCTATCATCTCAATCTCATAATGAAGTTCATCTTCCTTTGGAAAGCTACTTGGAGGTGAAACTGGGCAATCAGCCTCGCCATAGTGCATTTCAGGTTTCATCTTGAACTGAAACAAACAAAAAAAAAAAGATCCAACATAACTCGATCTTCATGCACTAAATGCTCAAAATGTTTCATTTTCCAATTAGGTTCCCCAGCCCAAAATGTTCCAGAAAAGCCAAAAAAACAAATCGAGTCGCACGTGGATCATGTTTGAATTCCTAAGGTATGTGAATAACATATTTGACCCACATTCTTTCATGCATATACTTTTTCACATTTTCCCTTTTTTTTCTCTCTCTTTCTTCTCCTTTTCTTGAACAAAGCACAGACTAGACCCACAGAAGCAAAAGTACATGTTATATGCAACATGTAGAACCCAGTACCATTGCCACTTCACCCTTGAGCATCGTGGGGAGCCCTTCCACCAACCCCAGGAGCATCTTACTTTTGCCCAAAACTTGTCTTATGGGAGTACCCTTACCTGTCATGCAAGATTCACATTCTTTCAGCTCAACAGCCACAGAAACATAGCTTATCTTTATTATCGTAACTATGTTATTCAAGTAAGCAATCCCAAGATAGTATTTATATCAAAGAAAACAGCAAAATTTTTGTAAAGCAACATAGATTTTAAACCATCCATAACATAGTTGCGATCACGGATTAACGCACCTCCGTATTCCTTTCTTGTAGACTCCACAACAACTCCAGCCAAGGTTCTAATAGTGCAATGATATATGACCTGTAAAATATTAAAAAAAAAAAAAAAAAAAAAAAAAAGACGGTTAATTGCTTCATAGGAAAAGGAAAAAATAAAATGTTGCAGTGAATCATTCACATACCAAGCAATTAAGATCAACTAAAACATAATAAAAGGTATAAATAATTAAATAAAAACCTGATCACCATCTGAGGGTCTAGCATCACCCCCTCCAGGCCTCATCTCTGCTTTCATCAAACTCCCAGGTACAATTTTCATTCTCCTGATAACCATTACATATAAATACATTACTGAAATTTATAGGTAATCCAATTCTCAACTACAAAGTTAGAGCTAATTCGCTAAAAATTTACAATAAAAATGGATTCTTTGAGTACCTTTTCTCATTTTCAGTAGGTTCTTTCTTCTTATTTGGCATCATATCACCACCAACATCCATGGCTAATAACAGTATTCAAGGAATCAGCAAGAAATGATGGAGAACCGAGCAAATCACAAGAAACTTAAATTGGGTTAAATTAAAAAAGGCAGCAAAGAACATTCATTTCGAAAAGGGAAAAGAACTAAACCCGAAATAACAAATTAAGAATCAAACAGCAAGTTCAATGAGAGAGATGAAACACTCAGATAACTTAATCTAGATTTTGACTTTGATATAAAAATTAGGCAAAAGCTGCCAAACGACAAAGAACAGTTTTAGCAGGTGAACGAAAAAGATAAAATTTACCTCTAAGTTTGGAGGCAGACTACAGTGCAGAACGATTGACCAGAACTGTATGCCGGCTCCTTACTCCGAGGTCGCGGCATTTACAACTTTGTAACTTTTCTACAATATTTTTAAAAGGTTTAATTATAATTTAGACCCTCTATTTTAATAAATTAGACAAATTAGTCTTTTTATTTTTAATATTATATTTTTTTATTCATATCTTTTTTCCTCCTTGACAATTTAATCCCTAAATTTGATAATTTTCTCATTTCAATGACTAAATTATTGAATGTTTCAAAAATTGAATGACTAAATAATTAAATATCTTAAAACAGAATAACTAAAAAGTTAAAAAAATTTCATCAATATTAAATTTTTTAGTATCTCTATTGTAAAATAGTACTTTATTTTTCATAATATTATAAATGAGATTGAGTTTATCAAAGTTTATAATTAGAATCAAATTTTTTTAAAAAAATAAAATTCTAATTACAGGTTAGAAAATAAAACTTGAGCAGGTAAAACATTATTAATTTGTATTTTTTTAAATTGTTAACAAAATGTATGAGTATAAATTTTTTATCCTATTTGAGGACCAAAATATAGGTTGATATATTTTAATTATTTCATCAATTAGGAAAATTTATATTTCATTTCAAAAATAATAATAATAATGAGAAAACCTAAATGCCTTTAGCTGTAACTTTCATATGTCACCACCATTTCGCTAAGGTTTTTTTAGTAACTTTAATTATTTTTAGGTGCTTATAATATACTTATAAATTTAAAACAACACTACGTAAAACTTATAAGTTACTTTTTATGTTTAAAAAAATATATTTTAATTTATTTTTAAAAACTTATAATTTAAATTTAACTTATCCACATTAATTTAAAAAAAAAAAAAACAATTTAGAGAAATACATGAAAGCACCAAATAGTAAAATTGAATTCAAGATTCGATGTTTTTGCTACATTTAATAATTAGATTGAAATCCAACCAAACAAGTCTTAAAAGCGCAAAATTATATAAAAATCACTATAAAAATTATATAAAAATCACTATTTTTGAAGCTCTTAAATGCAAAATAAACATAAAACCAAATACATACACTAAATTGTATAGTTAACTAATATTGGATACAACCTTTTTCAATCCTAAACGTGTATGTTTGTGTTACACGTGAAAGGATTCTTAAAACACCATTGTAGAAAATACAAAATGAAGATGAAAATAAGTTTGTTATGGATGTCGCAAAATGTGGGTCTAACAACCTCATACATAGCATCTACAACACATTCAATTAATAAACATCTTATTGCTATCTTCGCAAAAATGAGAAATGAGTTATATTCATTCCATAAGCATGAATTATTAGAAACTTAATCTACTACAATTGTTGTATATATATTAGTATTCCTTCATGGCTTTAGCGAGAAAATTCTGGTAGAAACTTTGATAGGCCGTCACCGTCACTTCTGAGCTCCGATTTTAACATGCGCCAAACTGTTGAAAAGCTGATGTTAAGACAAATTTAACGCCACCAACCATGTCTCAATCGGAGCACTCCGCGCTCACCAATCAAAGTTCCGACGATATTTTATCTCTTTAAACCATATTTTTCAATTGCATTTCTTGAGACTTTGATGATCGGATGATGAAAATAAGTATATATTATGAATGATTGCGTCAAGAGTTTCGTTTTGGTATACTCATTTGCACCGTTTATCGCCGGAAATGAAAGTCGGGTTTTGAAATTGAACAATTTTACATTTAGTCCTTCTGAAAATATTTAATTTGATTCTTGTGGCAAAATTTTAGTTTGGTACTTTAATATTTTTTTTTTGACAGAATGATCAAAGTGTTTAACGATAAAAAATATAATATTCAAACTAGATGGATTAAAATGTTTAAAATACTCAAAATACAGGGACTAAATCATAATTTAGTATTAAATATTTGGATAGGGGTGTGGAGAGAGCAAATGGAGAAAGATATTTAGAGCAATTAGGTTGTGCACACAATACTTGAAGGAGTTGAATTAGAACACAAACAAAATCAACATTATAAAAACCAATCAGTTTATTGTATTTTGGTTTCGATTTCTTGCAAGGGAAAAAAAAAATAGAAAAGTACTATTAAGTTATTGACATATTATATAATTTACTACTTAGTCCTTTTAGTTTTAAAATTTACTAGAACATCTCTCTATTTTGTAGCTATCTTACTAATTGGTCCTTGTATTATTATTTTTAATATTTTTATTAATTTTGCATAGAATAAACATTCAAATAAGTTACAATGATTTTGCAAGACCACAACTATGTGAAAGATTAAATGCATTTTCCTCAAAATAAGAATATGAGTATAAAAACAAGAAGTTTATTTTTTAGAGAGAGAAACAAATAGAAAGTTAGTCAGAATGAAAATTACTTGCCATTTTATGCTTTTTTCTAACTTTATATTATAAATGTAATCAATGAATTAAAATTTTTCATTTTTTTCATGAATAATAAATTTTTTAAAATATATTAATTTTTATAATTATTATTTAATTTTGTAATAATCAAATTAACAATAAAAATTTAAATTTTTAATAATGTAATTTCTAGATTTTATAATAATTAATAGTTTATATAAATTTATTTTTTATTACTATTTTTTAAAAAATAACTTAGTAGTACAATAATATTTTAATTTTTTTAATTATTTAGCGTATTATATTTGGCCACATACATAATTATGTCTCTAAATTTTATCACTTTTTTTAGTAGCATTCTATCATTTAAAAGTGATCTATTAGCACATCGCGGCGATTTACAGCTAATTGTAAATATAATATTAAACAAAAAATTTCGGAAGTGTACCCAAATTTGTACAATTTTTTTTAAGTGAGGTTTATTACACAATATGAATTAGATCAAACGAATATAATTTACTATATAAAATTTTCCTTAAGTTTTATTGAAAAATACTTTTTTATCACTCTCATTTTAAAAATAGATTTTTTTATCCCCATATTAAACTAATTCATCTTTATCAAAACAACATCCTATTTTTCAATGATTTTCTAACTAATTAACCTCTTAGGGGAAAATATATTTTATCCATGTGATTTCAACTATTATACGATTTTGTCTTGTATTTTTTAAAATAATCTATTATCTCCCTCTATTTTAACAAAATTATATAAAAAATTCATTCCATTTAAAAAAAAATAATTATGAAAAGATCAAAATCCTTTAAAAAAACTAAAAAAAAGAGGATTGAAATAAAAATATGCAGGTTGTCTTCTTCATCCTCGAACCCAGCTGCCTCTCATCTCTCTTATTGAACCTAAACCCTCCATAGCCACCTTCATTTCCAAACTCACCTTCATCAAAATTTTACACATTAAACCTTTTAAAGATAAATAAAAAAATTGAAAAAAAAAATTATCTATTTCGCAGAATCAAAAGAAAACTTTGTAGAATAATGGAATCCTAAATGGTTTAGAAATTTCAGATTTGAATATGAATAAAAAAATAAGAAAAAATTGCGTTAAGGAAGCAAAATTTGAGGCAATAAAAGCTTTTTTTCAAAAGGGCACGTAAAGAATGAAAAAGACAGCTTCCACATTTCAATTTCAGTCCTTTTGTTTTTTGAATTTTTTCAAAGGATCTATAAAATTGTATTTTGATACGTTATTTTAATAAAAGGACTTTTTTTATAATTTTATTAAAATAGATGAATAAAATAATTTATTTTGAAAAATACAGAGACAAAATTGTATAATCGGTGAAACCACATAGATATAATTTTTCTCTTAAACTATGAATTATTCTTTATTTTATAAAGATTTATAAAATTATAAATTCCAAATTCGTTGCCAAGATATTTTTTTTATAGAAAAGTTATTAAAAATCAAATTTTAAACTTACATGTGAAAAATTATAAATCTTTATAGAATTAACAATAAATAATAAAATACTTTTAAAAAATGTATTTTTTAAAATTTTAATATAAGTAAATGTCAATAATTTTATAATATTAGATGAATGTCGTATTTTTAATATGCCATAAAAAATAAATGTATTTTCATTTTTTATTAGTAAATATGTATATTTTTCAGTATAATATAAGAAAGTATATTTTAACGTAATATTTCAAAATATATTACATTTAAAAAACATAAGTTTTAAAAAATTCACATTTATTATAACTTCCCTAAATAATATGTTATTGTTAAAAAGACAATAAATTATATGTTGAATTAGATATATTAGGTGATTAGTTAGAAAAACATTTAAAAATAGGGTGTTATTTAAATAAAAAATCAAAATATAAAGATAAAAGAGTATTTTTTTTTAAATTAAAGAACCAAAAAGTATATTTTAATAAATGTGAAGGAAAAATTTATAATTTTTGTTATCTTTAAAGATAAATACAAAGTCATACTTATCATGAACATAGCATATTTGAAGTTATTTCTTAAACTAGCTCAAAATATTTTCACAAATCTTTATTGATAATAAAAACTAAAACCAGTAATTGAACAAGAACCGGAATCCGTACTACCTACATACATATCCACCAACTTAGAAATAAGAAAACATTATGAAGTTGTGGAGCACTATAAAAATGGGGGCCTATCAAACATAGTTAGTACCATACATACAGTACAGCATATCCTCCTCCATTTTTGTCCCAAGAAAAAAAAAGGCAATTAATGGAGAAGAGAAGAGTTATTGGGTCAGCAATGATGATATTTTTGGTGATAGGTATGGTAATTGGGGAAGCAAAAGCAGTATCCTTTAAAGATTGCTACAAAGGATGCTTCGTTGTGTGTGCAATAACACCAGGCAAGAACATTTTAGGATGTGCTGCTAAGTGCTTAAAAGACTGCATCTTTCCTCCTTCTTTCAACTCTCTGCCTCAAGAACACAAAACCCATTACTTCTGCAACTTTGGCTGTGCTTCTTCCTTCTGCTCCAACCTCAGCACCAGACAAGATCCCAGTAATTTCATTTCTTCTCTTCCTCTGTTTTAAGTTTATTATACTATAATACTTTACAGTTTCTTTTTAGTTATAATAATTTATATTTGTAAACAGGAGAAAAGGAGGTGGGAAGTTGTGTGGATTCTTGCTCAAACACTTGCTCAAAGAACTATTCACCATGAAAATCATCAAGCTGGGTGTTATTACGCTTTAGTAATATTATTAGTTATTATAGAAAAATGAAAAAATAAAAATAATAAGCAGATTAATTATGTGTTTGCTACGTTGACGGCCATGATTATTTATTACAATAATCATTTCATTTGCTACAATAATTTTTCCATTTTAATATTTGTGTAATAATTAAAATTGTCACGGGCTCGCATTAGAATTGTAATGTTAGCAGGGAAATGGGTCCACCACTGACCGTCGTCGAGCCAAACTTTAAATTAAGAACAAACTCCATTTTTGATAGTTTAAAACTATGGTAGCTCACGTCACGTGAAGAAAGTGCTCTCTCTTTCTCTGCGACATACAGAAAGATGAAACGTCTGTCAGTGAAGTAAGTGGAAACCAACCCACCACTTCCACATTTTTAATTACTTCACCAACTGTTTAACAACTTTGATCTATTTAGTAATATTAAATATTAGTAAACCGCAATAATAATAATAATTAATAATAATAATAATAGGAGGCTTAGTAACATCCAAGTCCAAGCTTACAATAAACATTCGATGCAAAAATGCAACACTTAGGAACCCACTCAATCCGCCGCTGATTCAGCCATTTTATTTTAAATACAAAATATAATAATTTCAGACGCAATTATCAATATTTCATATGTTTCCTCCAATCATGGGATAGAAAGTACCAAAAGTCTTCGATTTGTAACACTAATAATTTAACTGTAATTTTATACATAGGGATAGACTGTTTCCAGTGACCAGAGTATATTTTTCGATGTCGGTCCAACGAGGATTTTGGCATTTCCTTTTTCCGACGAGACGAAAACCTATTTTTCTAGTTGCATTTCAACGTAAATTGAATGGATTCCTCCGAAAACTAATCGGAATCACATCAGGAACACGTTCGACGTTTGAAACACAACGAAACCCAAAATTCATCGAAAAAATGGAGCAGCCGCAACCACATTCTCTAGCGAAACCATCTGAAAATGACGGATTCTACTCCGAAAAATCGACAAAAATAGCTTGGAATCTCACCGGCAATGACACTGCAAATCTAAAAAATAAATTTAGTTCTTCCAATAATAACAGATAATCCAGCTAAAAGCTTCACCGATCGGAATCCTTATAAATCGGGATACAAATGGAAACTTTACAGGCGTGCTTCAATTCAGCTTTGTTTTCTCCAGGCTTACTTCATTAGCCTTGTCCCCATCGTGATTCCGGTTACGTGTTTCGTTTCCGTTCGGCTTTCCCGTCACCGTGCTTCATTTGTATCGAAGCTTCCACCGTCAAAAGGTAAACAAATACTCGGGGGAATTTTGGAGTTTATGGTCCTTTTCAAATCTGTAAAACACATTCTATGTTTCGATTGTCGACAACTTGATCGAAAAATCATGAGTTGGAATGGTGGAGCTGATTTGTCGGTCGTGACGGCCAAGACTTCCTTCTGGTGGGATATCAAGAACTGCAAACCATATGCCATAGCTGGGAATATAAGCTCTGTGTTATTGAAGTTCAAACGGTGGCTTCAAAAAAAGAAAAAAAAAGAAAAAAGAAAAAAAATTACCCAATGTATTCACTACTAAAATCATCCTTATTTATGTACCTTTATCACTTGTTTTGGAGATATCTCAATTTCCCATTCTAATCACTCTTCGTTCAAATAGTGTTATTTATACACTTTTTTACAATTAATATTTCTTCAATTCAATATGGTTATTGAGTAATCATGAATATAAAAAAAAAATTACAATTTTATCTCTATATTTTCACTTAATCTACATTTTTATCACTGTAATTTTTGGAATACACTTTTTGGTCCTTGCATTTTAATTACATTGGAGTTTTGTTCTTCTATTAACTTTCAATCAAATTTAAATTTGTTAGCAAATGAAAGACTATCATATATTGTGGACTTAATAGAAAACTTATTGTGGACCAAATTAAAATTTACAATATTAAAATAAAAAATAAAATAAAATTTATTTTCATCCTCGGATGAATCCCTAGTCGTTGATTTATCAAAACCCTTGCAACAACCAGGGACGGAGGCAGGGTGGAGCCAGCCTAGGCACGTGCCCTACCGGCAACCAGAAAATGCTTGGAGATGCTGCTGTCAAAGCTCTACCGGTGTTGTCGTGTGCCCGTGTCAGAGATAATGATTGAAGAAGTTGAAGGCGGTGACAAAAAGAAGAAAGACAATGTAATTGTTTGTGGTGATGGATAATAATATAGTACAGTAATCATAGAGAATAATGGAAAATGTGACCCAATGAGATATGTTTTTTATTTATTTTTTTTTAAAAAAATATTGGTTTTTATTTACTATACATCTTACTACCATTTTGCAAATACATTTTTTTTATTATTCAGTGTAAATAAAAATTATTTTAATATGAAGTACTATCATTTTGCATAAATTAATAGTGTTGGGTAATTGATATTCTAAATTATTTTTGAATTCATATCCTATTTGGCATCTCCAAAAGCACAATTTCTCTTCATTTTACAATTGATAAATAAAATATATATTTTTTAACAATTATAATAATTCACATAATTTATATTTAATGTATTTTATTTGACAGATTATAATATTTGAAAATATTCATATTATATAAAAAGCTCTGCCGAATTTTCGGTGAAGCTGTGCACCGCGGCTCTACCACTGTCAACAACAACTTGAATTCGATCCTAGCCTACGACAAATTGCTTAGAGCAAACCAGTGTTGACACAAGGACAGTGACCGCCATGGATGCGGGTTATGCTTTGAAAAGGCAAGGGAGGACTCTCAACAGAATCGGAGGTGATATCCAAGTTTTGATTTTGTGTTCTTTGTTTTTGCCGGCGTCGACTCTGCCACATGTTACAATTAGTTCTAATCTTCCTTAGTCTCTCTTTTTTAAATTGCATGGCTGTTTTTAGTTAGTTTTGTAATATTAATTTTGTGTTTGTTATTTTGCAGATAAATTAACAGGAAATGCAGCTCTTGATCCTACTGGTTTAGTAGGAGTTGCTGTTTGCCATGGATTTGCTCTTTGCAAGAATGAATATTTTTCAATTAACAGCTTTTGGTTTAATTTTGGATGTGGGTTCATTAAGTTTCTTTTTTTTTTAATTAAAAATTGTAAAATTTTAATTTTGTCGACAATAAGTTTTTCACTAACTCTACAATATATGGTTGTCTTTCATTCCCTAAAAAATATAATGGAAAATTGGTTAAAATTTAAGGGAAGAATAAAAATATCCAACGGATTCAAAACAAGAGCATAAAAAATTTATTTTAAAAAATATAGAAATAAAAATATAGATTAAATAAAAATATAAAAATAAAATTATAATTTTGTCTTAAAAAAATATTGCTATTTCCAAGTAAAAGACCAATGCATATGCCTACAAATGCAATTATGCATAAGAGCATAGCGTAGCATACTGTTAAGCATAGCATACGAGATCAGTCTTTTTTTTCCAAAAAAAAAAAAAAAAAAAAAAAAAAAAAAACAAGCAAACGGCGTCAGGTGGGTGTTTTTAAAACGAAGTTGCATACCAGATAAGGTTGCCGTATATTTTATTTCCCCTTAGGTGTTATTATAAAAATTACATTTT
>CANUEY010060677.1:0-10327 GCA_948099555.1 Croton setiger | reverse complement strand
GAGAGAAAGAGATAGTGAGATTTCGAGGGGGGAATTTTCTGGACGGGAAAAAAGACAGAGGGAATTCGTGAGGAAGGGGTTTAGGGTTTTGTTAATTTGGGGATTTTATTCTAGTAATTGGGGAATTTCTTTTTTGCTGGGTTGTTTTTTAATTCTGAATTGTAAGGACCAAAAACGATTTTCCTTTTGTTATTTCCGTTCCGATTTTCGACGTGGAGAGTTTGTAATCGCTGTGGAATTCTGGAAAACCTGTGGACTGTAATCTGAGGTACTCTCGAATTGTTTCTCTATTTTGATTTTCATTAATATGTTGATTGTCGCTTTCATTTGTTGGAGTGGTTTTCTCTATCAATTTGTGTTTTCGGTTCTGAGTTTTGTTGAGGATTAACCCACTGGATATTGTGCTATTGTCATTTATCATTGCATTTGGTTGCTTCTGTCTTCAATACTCTGCGTCCCTTAGGGACGGTTTATTCTGTTTTCTAGAGCATTTAGGTGTTACAGAAAATTGTTAAGGTTCGAATTACTTAACTCGTTCGCTGTTCATGATCAAATGTCCAGTAAGGTGTCCTTAGTTCCATAATGGCTGTTTTTGTGTTTATAGCCTAAATCAGTTTGCATAATTGCTGTCCTTACGGTTACTGAATTTCTGATGTTGCTTGGTTCAATTGTTTTCATACGACATATAAAAAGTTTTAAGTCGGAATGTTGGAGTTCAGAACTTAATCCATGCTTGATTGCCATTGCCGCTGTGACAGGACTTGTATTTCGAATATTTTTGCATACAGTTTGTTGTTTAATTCCAAAACCACGCTTACATTTACAAGGACACCGCCTGTAGTTGGCTAGTGAGCCATATAGTGAGCGTTCTTTTCAATTATTACCTCAGTATGCACGCTGCCTGCTCCTAGCCAGTTCGTACGGTTATGGTCATTATGTGTTTTCCAAAAGTTTAGGAATTTGCGGTCTTCACGTTTGCTTTGCATTATGTTATGAAGCTTCTGTTATTTAAACCTTCAAACTGTTGCTTTGGTTGTTGAAAGGCGTCGGAAAGTTAATCTGTTTCTTTGTCAGTTTGCCGTGCGTTGGTTTTCAATTCATAAACATTGTGCATGAATTAGTTGTTTAGTTCTGTTTCTGTGTGAATTAATGACGTGCGCCTTCCGTTCTGTCCTAATGTTTCTTAATCGCTGGGAATCAGCCGTGAATAAATTGTTGTGACCTTAATGCTTGTAACTGTGCGTTCCAAGTCTTGGCAGAACAGTTAGGCTCCTGTATGCTAGCACATGATCCCAGTTTTGGAAGGAAGTGATACGATCAGGCCCCCTGTTGGGCAAGTTGGTTCCACTCTTTCATTCCAGGTTATGTTTACTTGAATGCTTGGGATGTAGATGCTTCTGTTGTCATCCTTCTTAGTTTTGGAATCAAATAGGTGGGAGTACTGGTTTGGTTATTGCATGTCTGTGCATAGATTGTGTTGATTGTCATCCCCTATAAGCTGCCTTATTTAGAGTATTTGTCTACTGATTGTTGTTGTGAGTAGAGATTGTGGAAGTCTGGTTTCGCCTACTGACTATCCAGGTCCAGTTTAATGCCAATGACGTCTAGCGGCATGGGTTATATGACATTTGACAAATAGAAGTATATAGTGTGCTGAATATTTCGGACTTAAACGCATGACATGGATAATTTATATAGCTTGCTGCTAGATTTGAGATTTGATCATATAAAACAGGCTGCTAGAATGATTTCACGATTATGCTGCTGTTCCATCATGATTATATGGCATTTTGATTTCTGTCTCGTGCAAACATTTTATAATCTTCCATTTTGTTTTGCAATTTATATCCATGCATGTCTAGTGATTGGTCTCCAATGATTATATATGTTGCATGTGCCATTTTAGCCGTTTAATTTGACAAACAGAACAAGGTTCATACACATCTTTGCATAATAGGTAATCCATGTACAGCTCTTGCATATGACAATTTGAGCATGTTAATCTTGTTTACTTCAAGTTGCACCTGGATAATCTATAAACAGCTCTTGGAAATGTTAATTTGCTTTTCGTGGAGGAAATCTGTCTTTAAGCATGCTTGCTAATATAGGATATCTGTGAGTTTGAATCATGTGCATCAGCTTGCATTATTGTCCCGGATGAACAGCCCGGCCTTGATTTTTATGTGAGTTGGCAGAAGTTGATTTGGGTTAAATTGGCAATCTTCATTTTTGCGCTCAACGATTATTTTTGCCTGATTAAAGTGCCCACATATTTTTATCCAGCTAATTTTATGATTCGAATGGTTAAATTCTCAGTCAAAGACTAATTTGCCGTTTTCCGAATTTCGGAGGATTGTTCTATTAATTTTTCCGTTTAGTGTTTTATTTAATTTATTTAGGATTTGGGTTGGTTTTGGGGTTTTTACGGGTAGAATGTAATTAATAGGAATTCGGTTTGTAATTAGTTGTAAGATTTATTTTTCGCATTTTATTTTCCTCGCAATTTATTTATTTTCGCTTTCTATCGTGTGATTGCGCGAACGGCTTAAATTCACCGAATTAGGGACATCGCTAGAAAATTAAACATAAAATTGGCTTTTATCAAAATTAATTTAAAATGTTGGAAAACACTAAAACTGGTTTTTGGAGGCCGGTAAATCCGGGCGTCAGTCGAATTAAATTTCGGCTGGCGTACCCAACCCTCTTACTCGGGTCTTTTGGTTCCAGACTTTGCCTTACTTTTTGAAATTAAACGGAGTCAACAATTTTCTAAAATTGGATTAATTTTCTTAAAAATTAAAAAATGTTCCCGAAGGGTGGCGACTCAAATATTTTTTAAGACCGATTAGTTCGGCACCGTGATCCAAAAATTATTTTTACCACCGCTTTCAGAAAAAATCCAAAACGAACGTCAACAATTAGTAACAAGAATATCTTGTGGTTCTTCCAAAGCTGCAGAGTTAGTACCACGAATATCCAAAGAAGGTATTTCTGAGTAAGGATTATTGACCTCGGGCGAAGACGATATCGTTGGTACTATGGCTTTTTCGGACTGTTCTATGTTATCTGAAGTTGAATTGATGGAACTGCCAACTTGTTTTATTGGAACAACTTTAGGCAAGATTAGACTGGACATCCAATTTAGTCGGTCAACCATAATAGATTTCTCCCTCTGACCACTCAATTGGGTGTGGAACAATATTCATTTTCAAGAAATTCACAGTCCATAATGATAAACATTCAGTTAGAAATAGGATCAAAACATCGATATCCTTTTTGATCAATTCTATAGCCAACAAAAACACACTTAATGGCACATGAATCCAACTTGGTTCGACCACTCTTAGGAATGTGAACATATACAGTACATCCTAACACCCCAGGAGGTAAGGTAAAAAACGTTGGTAGATTCGAATAGGTAGATAGTACATCAAGAGGGTTTTTGAATTCAAGGGCTTTGGTGGGAAGGCGATTGATAAGATAAATTGCAGTTGCAACTGTTTCAAGCCAGAAATATTGTGGTACATTAGATTCAAGGATGATGGCTCGGGAAATTTCAAGAAAAATTCGACTTTTCCTTTCAGCTACGCCATTTTGTTGTGGTGAATAAGGATAGGAAATTTGGTGCATAAGTCCATTTTCTCTAGCAAAAGTTTGGAATTTATGGTTTTTGTATTCTCCTCCATTATCAGACTTAAGGACCTTAATTTGTGTTTGAAATTGTGTGTTAATCATTCGAGAGAAGGAAACAAACTTATCAAACACTTCAGATTTAAGCTTAAGAAAGTAAACCCAGGTCATACGTGTGTGATCATCAATAAATAAGAGAAAATATAAAAAACCATTCCTACAAGTGACAGGGGCAAAACCCCACACATCAGAATTAATAAGAGAAAATGGTACTTCTGTTTTTGCCCTTTTTGACAAAAAAGATTATCTATGGCTCTTAGCATGTATACAAGTTCCACATGAAAAATGTCTACTACTAAACAGTTTAGGAAAAAGAAGTTTTAAATATCCTTGGGATGGATGACCTAACCTACAATGCCATAACCAGGCTTGTCTTTTTGTTGTTCCGTGAGCAAGCATTGCAATACCTTGTTGGTTAACTTTATCAACATGATACAATCAATTTTGCTCAATGCCACGCCCAATAATCTTCCCTGTCTGAATATCCTATACAACACAGAAATTAGGAAACATCAGAACCTTGCAATTGAGTTCTTTAGTTAAATGACTAATTGAAAGCAATTTATGGGACATATCATTAACATAAAGACAGTTTTTTAATGTCAGTGAAGGTAAAACATCAATACTTCCTGCTCCTTTAACTAGCACACAACTTCCATTAGCTTTTTGTACTTGTATTTTTGTTTGTTCAGTAGGAGTATGGAAGTCATAAATGTCATACGACATTGTACCAGTGGCACAATAATAAAAAATCCACTTCTTTAATTCGTTCGGGTGAGATTTAGATTGAAAACACATCGAGTTCGGTAGTTCAATATTTTTTTTTGGTTTGTTTTCAATTTGTTGGGTCTTAGGGTTGTCCATCCCATTTTCTGTTTTAAAGAAGAATTAATCAGGTTGGGCTTCTTTAAGAAGGCCTGTTCCTTCTTCTACTGCTTCTTCAACTGGGCACACGATGGGCTTAGTTATATTAAGGCCCATCCATGCGTTTCTTCCTCTCTGCTGTGCAGTCAGTTCGCTGCATTTTGTTTCCTCTTGTTTGGGTTCAGTTTCTCTCATTCTCTCACAATCTTTACCTCTGCTAGGGTTTTTCCTTCTTTTCTCTGCAGTCCAGTAGGCGCCGCTTGCTTTGCCTCCTCTCTCTATACTCCAGTAGTCTCTTCCTTGGGCTGGAGGCCCTTTCTGGTGATGGTGGTCTCCGAATCGCCCACCATGAAGGCGGCCGCCCCCTTGGTTCCCTTCTTTTTGCTTGGCCACCATTCTGGATAGCTGATTAATTTGAAGCAACCCTTTTGGGTATGCTTCTTGCCCCCACAGTGGGAACATATGAGTTTTTCTATGTCGTCCTCTCGTCGGAGTGATGACTTTGCCACAGTTCGGACACTGTCTGACCGTTTCTTGGTGGCTAAGCCACTCCCAATCTCTGATGGATTAAATCCCAGTGATGAGGAACTCTTTCTCCCCAGAATTAACTTTCTGTTGATCTCACTTTTGATGGTTGTGTAGGCTGTTTCAACAGAAGGTAAAGAGTCTCTGTTCAGGAGGTCCCTTTTGTCCTTATAAAATTCATCGCTAATCCCTTGTAAGAATTGATAAAGCCTTTGCTTTTGAATCATCTCGTTATAGATGGTAGTTATAGATGGTAATATCATTGAGGCATCTTATAGGGTTTGATTCACATTTTTCGATCTCTTTCCAGATCGACAGTAAATTATTATAGAATGTTTCTATAGATTCTGGGCCCTGTTTCAGATTATTTGCTTTAACTGTGAGATCAAAGATCTATAGTCCGTCCATTCCACTACTGTATAGGTTTCGATACCCTTCCAAACATCCCTGGCGATAGGGTAATCTAGAAACTGGTTCTGGAGATCTGGATCGATATTCTCGATTAGCTTATTACACTTGAGTCTACTTGAGCCCACCTGAAGTAGTTTGGATCGGCAACTAGCAGGGGGTTGGCGATGATGTGTATGAGCCTCCCCTTGCCGCTGATGGTAAGATGCATCAGTCTTGACCATTTTGTGTAATTTTTGATATTTAATTTTTCTGAAAGATTTATGGACTGATTTGTTATTGTTTCTATGGCAGGTTTCTGAGAATTTAGCTTTTGGAAGAGTTCCAGAAGCTGGCCCACAGAGACTGGTTGGTCCATTGACTCTATCGTAGGAGAACTAACTTCTTCAGCCATTGGATAAAAATTTCTGGTAAATGTTGAGCTGGTTTTCTGGTAGATGATGAGCTACAATTTGTTTAGGTCTTTTGACCGAAAAACAGAAGCTTTGATACCATGTTAATTTAATATCAAAAGAAGGATTGAAGAAGAATAAGAAATTTGTTATTTCTATCAATATTTGTACAGTTTATATATAGGTTTACAATTAGCATGTTGTTCTTAATACTAATGGGAAACAAATTGTAATCCCTTGAGGAAACTCATTGTAATCAAATCCTTAAGCTAATAAAATTGTTTTTCCTTTTTATTTCTTCCAACTGGCATTCCTTCATATTTAATATAACTGTTAATAAATTTCCACAAATATACTTGTATATACTGCATATACTTTATGTAAATATACATATATATCATATATACTTTCGTATATATCACATATGCTTTTATATATACCATATATTCTTTCGTATATATCACATATTTTTGTATATACTCATTTAAGTTCAAAACTAGTTTACTTGTTAAATTTGCTCAAAACTTAAAATGTAAATATCACTTGACCCTACTGTCTTCATTATTCAATATCTTTTTATTTACTAATTTAAATTTAGTGAATTTTGTCTTTAATTATGCTAGACAGATATAAATTTTTCTGTTTAAAATTTTAGATTTGAAATTAGTTACACATAATTTTTAGTTGCATTTTAAAACTACCACTGTTGCCTATATATCACAATCTACACACTTCTTACAATTTATTCATAAATTTATTTTTGTAATTCAATTTAAGGTGATTCTTATTTATAATTAAAACTAGATTTAAAGACTATCTTCAATATAAACACTTCTTGTTTCACAATTTCAGATTGCACATGTAATGCTATTTAGATCATATCCTTTATATAAATCCAATTAAGGGGATTATAAATTCCATAGCTATCTAACATACAAGGAAACAAATAAATCTCATATACCACATTCTAATTCCATCATTATGCTTACTTAAATTCAAGTTGAATTTTCTAATTTTTTAGAACCCAATTTTGTCAGCACAAGTATTTCAACCATAACACTCCCATATCAATCTCCTTTATATTAGAGTTGGGCATAACTCATCTGAAAATTTGATTTGATAGGTGAAGATTTCTCACCTTTATAAAGACTAGATCCTTTTCACTACTACTCAAATTTGGGATCTAATAAACCCCTATCACACCTAGAGTTGGACATCTAGAGCGTGAAGTTTGTAGGAATGAAGATCTGTAGGTGACATGCCTAGGGCTGGACATCTAGAGCATGGACATGTCTATTACAAGGAAACGTCCCAGCACCGATGAGCAAAGCTGACTTTGATACCATATTAGAGTTGTGTAACATCATGGTAATTGAGTAATTCCATTTTGCATATAGAGTCAGTTCAAGTTGAACCAAATTTAGTTTGAACTATTAAAGTTACATTTGGGTTAGGAAGGGCTTATTTGAAAATATTTAAAAGTACATTAGAATGATTAAAAAAGTTAAAGCATCATGTGAGAAATAAATGAAACATTAGGCATTTATTTGGTAATTTTCCAAATAGTATAAAAGGAAAGGAAAGAAAGAAAGGTAATTTCCCTTCTTCTTCTTCTTCTTATTTGTTTCTGTCGTCTCCCACTCTCACTCTTCCTTCCATTGATTTTCTTCTTCCAATCTTCAATTCTCTTCAACCATCATTCAATCATCCATCATCAAGCATTCATTTTTAAGAAGTAAGCATTTTTATCATCTCTTTTCTATTATTTAGCTAGAGAAAGTGTTTTAAGTTTAATATTTCCATTTAGGTGAACCTATAACTAAAGGGAAGGAAAAGGAAGCTTAGGATTGGAGCTAGGAAACTCGAAATAGAGGTTTAATACTTTAATTTTAATAAAATGTGTAATTTTGGAGTTTTTTGTATGT
Source organism: Croton setiger (assembly GCA_948099555.1). Classification (NCBI taxonomy): domain Eukaryota; kingdom Viridiplantae; phylum Streptophyta; class Magnoliopsida; order Malpighiales; family Euphorbiaceae; genus Croton; species Croton setiger. Next base: position 2,523 of record CANUEY010060677.1, on the reverse strand, counting down.
TTTGAATGATATGTTGAATTTTGTTGTTGGATGGAGAATTGTTGCATTTTGATGTTTAAATGAGTTAATAGGATGCTATTAATGTGTTTAAAAAGTGTATGAAGGAATGAAATGGTAATTTGGCACGTGAAAACTGGAAAAATGGATTAAAATGCTGGAAAATGGCCTACAGAGCACCAAACACGGATGTGTGCAGCGTTAGTTCGGTAGAGATATGCTAGCAACACGGGCATGTTGCTAGACGTACTCGCCTCTAAGGTTCACACATAGCTAGAAACTATGGTTGTGTGTCTACCTATGCAACAACCCAATTTATCTAGATGTGAACATGTATTGGAACACAGACATGTCTCTTGGGTGTGTCTGTGAAGGCCAACAACACGACCATGTTGCACGACCGTGTACGTGGTCGTAATAAAATCAAAAGGGATCCAAAGGCGAACACTGGCGTGTTCTGGACGTGTTCGCAAGGCATCCACTAGACATGTGTACAAACACGACCATGTCCAGGGCATGTCTAGCCAAGTGAGTTTTAAACTTGATTTTTGAACATTCAAATTGAAAAATTGAGTATATATGATCAATCATTAAACATGTATAATGAACATAAAGTATGATAACATGAAGAATGTCATGAAAAACATTGTAAACAAATGGTAAAAATGTTAACAAGTTAAATGGCATGAATTACGATGTTAGGTGATGATATATGACACTATATGTTGAATACTAGATGAATTTACATAAATGTACAAAGCTCCACCAAGGTTAGGGTAGAAACCACATAAATAAGGATATGGTGCAACATATTATCTAGTAGATTTGTATTAGACATATGAAGTAATTAATTATAATGATAATAATGATGTATATAATAATTATAAGCATATGGTATTTTATATAGATATAGGATTATTTCAGCGTATATATGATCAATCATTAAATATGCATAATGAACATAAAGTATGATAACATGAAGAATGTCATGAAAAACATTGTAAACAAATGGTAAAAATGTCAACAAGTTAAATGGCATGAATTACGATGTTAGGTGATGATATATGACACTATATGTTGAATATTAGATGATTTTACATAAATGTACAAAGCTCCACCAAGGTTAGGGTAGAAACCACATAAATAAGGATATGTTGCAACATATTATCTAGTAGATTTGTATTAAACATATGAAGTAATTAATTATAATGATAATAATGATGTATATAATAATTATAAGCATATGGTATTTTATATAGATATAGGATTATTTCAGCATCACAGGTTAATAGGTCTAATCGGTTGTATCACTCTGGTTATAGATATTACAAATTGGGCCTAACTTACCTAAAAATCCGAATTGACAGGTAAGTATTGTTCACCCTTATAAAAACTAGATCCTTCTCACTATTACTCGATGTGGTATTTAATACCTCAACATCAATTCAATCAACAATTACAAATAACTCTATTATATCAACAAATAACATAAATCAAATAAACATATTAACCAAATAAATAAATTCCATAACCTAACTCTTGGGTTTCAAAATTACAAAATACAAATATAAGTACCAAACATTTGCCTATTTTGCTCCTTCTCCAATTCCCCTCTTCCTTACTTCTACTCTTATTTTCCATTTTATAAGAAGAATAATAACTCTGTCATCATCCTCTAAACTCTCTACAACCTCTCCCATATATAGAAAATTATAATTTGATCCAATAGACAACATTTATCCAACCCAAACTCAATCAAATGGTTGGTATTAAACCATATCAACTTAAAATTCCATGGCATAAAATCATGCCAACCCAACACCCAAATGTCTTCATTTCCTAAATTTCCTTGGTCATTACTCATCCATATTACCAATTGATCTTCGTATTTTCAATTCTTACCGTTTAATATTTAAATTTATACTTTCTTTCAAGTAGGTTCTTATGAAAATTTTAATTTAGTCCTTTATATTTTTATGGCCCTTCATCTTCCCTTATTTGCATTCTGACCCCTCATTCTTATGTATTTTCTAATTGTTCCTTTGTATAAACTTCTTCCTCCAATAACTTTCTACTCGTGCATTCTTGGGAAAAACCGAGGGGCATGTTGATGAGCACTATGCTTAATTAATTCTTAGAAAACACTTTCAAAGTCGGATATGGACACTATTAAGAACCTCCAAAACTAAATTTTGACTTTACCTAATTGCCTCTTACTCTTTAGAAAATCTCCTTTAGGTCTTTTATATCCCTTCATAACCTTGCTTCTTTTATTTATTAATAACTCCTTATGTACAACTCTAAATATAATAATTATTATGCTAAATGAATCTAGAAATTTTATACATTTTATACTGTTTTTTTTCAATGTCCATATCTAATTCTTGATTTCTTTATGCTTTGATGAATTTTTCTTTATTGTCATTGTTGTTTGGAAAATTTTGGTGCATTTTATGTGGCTTGGGTGTTAGAGTATAGTAAATGTAGAAATTAGGCTCATTTATAGAAACAGACCATACAAAAAGA
>CANUEY010060649.1:0-29877 GCA_948099555.1 Croton setiger | reverse complement strand
TATATATATATATATATTAATATCATTTTAAAAGTGTGAGGGTAACTAATTTATGAGAAATGACATGCAAATAACATTTAGCAGGAGTTGTAAGATGGGAGCAGCATATTTTTAGAATAATTAATTTTAATTAATTAAAATTTAATTCAGATTTCTCTTAAAAAAAACTTAAAAATTTATTCCACTATCACTCATTGGATTATCGATCGGAAGTCATACGAATGGTAGAGTATAGAGGATTGAGAAGATGGAAACCCTAATTTTTTGATATGGCAGTATATATATCAATATATATGATTCATATATACTGATATATGTAATTTTTATTGCAATATATATGTATGACAGTATATATATTGGTATATATGATTCATATATACTGATATATATATGATTTTTATTGCAGTATGTATTGCAATATATGTGAATCATATATACCAGTATTTGTAGCAGTATATATGAATTATTTATACTACTATGTATGAGTTATATTCATTGCTTGTATTTATTGCAATATATACGGAAGTATATATATTGATTTATATGATTCATATATACTGATATATATGATCAATATTGCAATATATATGATTAATATATAGTGATATATAGTTTATTTGTATATATAAATCATACATACTGTAAAAATTATATATATATATATATATATATATATATATATATAGGAATCATATATACTGGTATATATACTTTCATAAAGTTCATATATATTAGAATATATGAATCATATAGACTGATATACATATTCTTTTATAAATTGCAATGAATATATAATTGTTATTGCAGATTTTTTTTTAATGAATATTCTATTTAAGATAAGAAATTTAACTTTTTCAAATTTTTTTTTAGAGATTATGTTTTTCTTTTGTATTATTTATTATCTAATATAAATTTTTATTATTTATTACTGAGGGTAATTGGTTTATTTCAAATATATATGCTATTTTATTCATTTTAGAAAATATGTGATATTTTTTTTTATTTACACATGAAATATATATGCTATATACCTGCTGGCCCCTTAATTTAATTACAATAATATTTTAATAAAATTGAGGTGAATTAATTTTTTAAAGCATTTTTTATCAATGAACTTATTTTTTTTTCTTTTATTTAATTATCTAATTTTCAATTATCAAATTACAAACGCCGACTAATTTGGATTCGAATTGAGTAGGACACTAAATTTTTTCTACCAAGTTAAAAAACACAGTTGCATTTACAAGGATGAAAGTTGCATTTACAAGGATGAAACTTGAGATATTTAATTAAGTTAGATCAAATTAACCACTTGATTCTACATGCTTTGTGACTTGTTTTAAGTATAGAGTGGAAGGAGCAAAATATCATTTTGGAGAAACTAGCTAAATTGTTAACGGAATTTCAATTTCATTGAAGAATTATGAAATTGTAATTATAGTATGATAATTTAGGAGTGACAATTTGTGTTTGTGTGTCGTGTCGATATAACTTGTCAACCCATTAAGTCTTAACTTTAACACAACTCATTTAATAAATTAGTTGACTTGACACAACATCTAAGAGATGTGTCATATTAACTTGTGTAATCTATTAAGAGATGTGTCGTATTAACTTATGTAACTCATTTTATAATAGTGTCATTCATTTAATCTATTAACTTAACACACTCATTTAATTCATATAAATTACATACTTATTTATCACAATATTACATATAATTCTCTATCAATCTATATTTTTTTAGATAACTAATTTGAGCTAATTAATATAATTATTACAAAATAAAAAATCATATATAAAGAGTTAAAGTAATAATTATTATTAATATTTCTCACATCAAATTCTTAAAAAAAAAAATATTGTATTAATAAAATTTAAAATTACTAAACTGAACTAACTTCAAAACATTCAAGCTATAAAACACCAAATCTTTTTGTGAGTTATATTGTATTCAATCTATAAAATAAAAAAAATAATTTGTAAGAAAAAAATAAAAGTTAGAATTTTTTTAAAAATTCAAAAAGTTACAATTTTTAAAAAATTTAAAAATTTAGAAATCTTATTACGAAGAAATTAATGAGAGAATCTGATGAAATTTAATCATGATCTTCATCCATATTTGTATTTTTTTATCTCTTATTCTCTTGACCTAGATGGAAAAATAATTGCATTAGTTTTATAAAGTATAAAATGTAACACTAGTACAATAAAATTATAAATTTTAACCTTGTTGACCAAATAACCAATTCTAGTACATGATAAAGCATCCACCACATTAGGTTTTAGTGAACTTTTATATTAAGCTCAATGACATCTCTTATGTTATGTAAGTTTAGATTAATTTTTTAGTTCAAGTTTGGAAATTATTATTTTATCCTTTAAATTAAATGGATTCATGGGTTTACGTGAGTCAATCCACGATCCAACCCGTTTAATTTCGTGTTCTAGCGTGTTGTGTTAGTCGTGCTGTTGACCCATTAAAGCTCAACTCTAACCTACTTAATTTTTATGTTAATCATGTTGAATTCGCGTGTCATTACAAATTTTGCCACCAGTAGATAATTCTAATCACTATTGTAGGCTTCAAAACTAATTAATTAGCTAAATTAAATAAATGCATTAAAATTGGCCACATTCTAAATTTTTTATTTTGTTTGAATAAACACCCCAATTTGTTTTCTTTAAAAAAACACACTCTAATTTAAACTTTTCAACACTAGTACCTTAATTAAACAATAATTTTGGAAGAAGTGTACTCACTTGTATTCGTTTTATTCAACTTTCGTTAAATATTGGATTAAAGGCTTAGTTGTTACATGGTTTGAGTTTGACATGGAATATGAATGTTAGACAAGTGTTATGGGTTCAACCTGTTTTTATTTGAGATTAGATTCTCAAAATCCTCTTCTCCTTTGTTTCATCTCATCAAAAGATGATACTCAATTATGTTGACTTTATCTTCCATTAATTTGCTAGATAAAATAAAAGAGTTTCAATGAGGCAGACAAAGTTGTTGGGTATTTACGGTTGTTAATGTGCGAAATTGATAAACCAAACGATGGGAAGAACATTGCTAAAAAGTGTGATTTTTTGGTTGCAAGAGCAAGAATCTTCATTTTCATGTTTTATGTGACTTTAAAAATGAATGTTCTGATAGAAAAATTCTTCCTAGTCCCTCCTCCCTTATCAAAAAATGAAAAAGGTGAGTGTATCTATCAGATCATACATCAGATAAGAATGAGAAGAATCTATACAGTATAAGTGTGGACAATCTTTTCCTGTCAACTCGAATATTCGGGTTGTGATTCTGATATTGTATCAGAGTCTGTTTCACTCCGCTGATGTTAGAATGCCTGTAATTAGCCTTTGCACCATGTAATGGACTTTTGCACTTATAATGCGTGACCTTCTGTAGAGTCACTGTAAATGTCACGCACCAAGTAATTCGGACGTGAGAGAGTGTATTAAATCTCACATCATATGAACAATTTTCACCTGTCAATTCGAATTTTTTTAATTAAGTTAGACTTAGTTTTGGTAGTGTCTCGGTTCGATTCAAAAACATATATTTGCCATAAAAAGCAAGTCACTTGTAGTTGGATTGACCAAGGAGGATGGTATGCTTCTATCCATCAATTGATTAGGCTGGCTCCAACAATTTCTCTTGATTCGCAAAAGAGAGGTGGCGAAGTTGGCGGCTAGTTCGGCTGACCCAGAAATAGAATTTTAAAATTGATAAGAGAAGAGCATTGGTTCTACAACAAATGAGTTTTTTATAACCTAACATTACTCTTTTCTAACCGGGCCCGTTCTATATCCCACAAATCATCTTGGTAATCAAGCCTTAATCAACAAATTAAATTAAAATTCTATTAAAAAACAAATCTATTTTATATAATATAACATAAACATGACCCTAATATGGTATTAACATGAATTTTGTTTGTTTTGACTTAATCGATACTTAATGCCTTTGTAATTAATTAATAAGTTACATTAATTATCAATTTCAAATTTTACTCAAATTTTGCTTAATTATTACATCAATACTAATAATATTAAGATAATGGGATAATATATTTGCTATATGTCTATAATCTTCTTTCCAAAGTTAGAATTCTAATTATATATATTTTATTATAAATTATAAATTCAAATTTACTATTTTTGCTAAAGAATAAAATTTGTAAAAATAAATTTAAATTCCATACTTAAAATTCTAATTTTAAATATTTTATTATGAATTATAAATTTAAATTTATTGCTTTTGCTAAAGAAAAAAATTCAAAAAAATAAATAATAATTTTTCCATTGACAATTATGGAACTGGATAATATTTATCATTTCATAGGATAGATTCTTATTTCAGTATATAATATTTTCTAAAATTGCAATACACCATTTATGGAATATGAATTAGACAAAAATGATAATTACGAAGATGGATAAAAATTACAATTCTAATCAATATATTATAAAAAAATAATAATTAGATTACTAAAAATAGGAAATTTTAATGATCAGATTTAACTCAATAATAGAGCTATCTATTTTATTGACACCATATCTATTTCATTAAAATCTAGTATAATAACTATATAATTTATCATGATTTTGAATTTTAAATGAAAATATTTTTATAATAATTATTTATTATCATTCAAATTTTTTTATTGTAAATTATAATAATTTGATTACATTTCTATAATAAATATTAGTTCTCAGGAAATGACTATATAATCCATTATCATTTTAAATTTTAATTAAAAATTTTTTATGGTAATTATTCATTAACATTCAAATATATAATCCATTATCATTTTGAATCTGAATTAGAAATCTTTTTCTGGCAATTATTTGATTGTCACTTTGATTGTATTTTCATATTAGTTGTCAAATTCTGTTATATGAAAATATGTAGGTTGAATTTTCAAACCTGTATGTATATACTTACTATTTTTCCTTCTGCAGTCTTTTTACAAAAAATACCAATTTTGGATCTATATTTTAAATTTATATATGATGCGAACAAGAGGGCTGACAATGATCTTTTAACATTATCAAATGGTCCTTTGACAAAGTGCCGAGCTAAGACATTTCAAGTAAGCTTGAGAATGTATGTACAAAAAGAAATATCAAAGAAATTACAAGAACTTGCTATCAAGAAAATGGATAAGGAGCTTGAGAAAAATCCAAAGTACATTATGGTTTTAATATGTCTTGGAAATGAAACTTCTTGAGAGGAAAACAAGCTTGGGCCAAAGAAAACAAGTTTGAGCCGAATTATGCATGCATGGAGAGCGTGGGCCGAATGTGCATGGGTTGCATGAAAGTGAATTTACTTTTGTTGTGGGCCAAGTATTTGGACGAATTTTGCTATATTTTTTTTTATTAAAGTAGAATTAGTTTAGATAAGATTCTAGTTTAAATAAGATTTGTTTTCTAGTTAGGATTTGGATTTGTTTTAGATTCTAATTAGATTTCCTTATTTCATTAGTATTTGTGTCTTTCACTATAAAAATGGGCAACATATACTTGTAAGAGTTTAATCAATTATTTATAAATTTCGAAAATCTCATATTCTTTTCAAGAATATTTCATGTGATTTTAGTTTTATGGAAAGAAATTCTAATTCTCGGATTGCGTCAGGAATTTAGATTTACTTATCAAACTTTGTTTGTGGCGTTTTTCTGATTTCTACTTTACAAAATCATTCCGTTATTAGCGTTTTACTTTCATAAGCAACGAGTGTTATAGAGGGTGGATTACTTTCGTTTTCAGAATTCTTATTCAAAGTGTGCATGCGAGTTTGAGACCTTTATTGCCATAGGGTTCCTCGTCATATGGTATCAGAGCACTGAAAATAGGTAATTCTTATCTATTCTATCTATGGTTTTGTTTCATCTTATTGAATCTAGAATTGGTTTTCGTTTAGGGTCTTCATCTTACGTTTTGTGTTTTGGGTCTTTCGTTTTGAGTCTTCCATCTTTTGTTTTGTGAACTGAGTTGTAAGTAGTCTTTCATTTTCTTCTCCCCACAAGTTTCATCCATCTTAATATTGTTTTGTGTTTCGAATTAAAAAACAGAAAAAAAAGAAGAAAAAGAGAAAAGGATTCAAGAAAAAGAGAAGAAAAAAAAAAAGAAGAGTGATTTTGAAAACGAGAAAAGAACTCAAGATTGAATTCAAGATTAGTTTGCTAATTTGTGTGGTTCAATTCGAAAAAGATTGAGACTTAAGGGTTATTTGAATTCAACTCGCAAGTTAAATACCATTCTAATTGATTGCTTGAAGTGGGTTCTAGAGTCTAGAAGCTAGCGGATTAGGTAGAATTGATTAGGTCCATAAATCAGCTTACCAAGAGTGAGTTGGTTTTGATTCATTATATCCAAATTCGTTTTTTTTTTCATTGACCTCATTGTTTCTATTTTTTTTATCTAGCGTTGAATTTTGTTACATTGCTAAGTATCGTTTGCTTGTGACGATACTTGGTTTAAATCGTGTAACACAAATTCTTTTGTGTTGCCTCCGGATACTTGTTAAGTTTTCTATCTAGTTTTAGGAATTAGGTTCTAGTTTTTTTGAACGTCTAGCGAAGTTTGATTTGTAGAGCTTGTTCTGAAGTGCAATCAGAGAAGAATAGGAGTAGAGGTAAGAGCGAAACACCTTGTGTGAGTTTTAGTTTGCTACTAACTTTTATTTGTGTGAGTCTTGCGTTTGTTCCTTTCTTCAAACATGAGTAGGAGAGGCGCGCATCCCTAATCGGCCTCGTTTGCGTCTTCTAACTGTAAATGAGCTTAAAACATGACTTTTTTTCATATTTTATTTCATTTCTTAACATATTCAAATCATATATTTCATAATTAATTCAATTATCCAATTAAATATGATGCATACCAAATAAAAATGCATGTTATGCATGAAATGACGTCGAAAACGACGTTGGTTGGGTTTGAGGTGTCACATTTGGAGAGTTATATAATGAAACAATCCAAATAATTTGATTACCTTAGAGATGGTTTTCCAAGATCAAAAGGTGAATGATTTTATTATAATCCAATGTTTATATAGTGAGAAATTATGCTTTAATTTTTTAAATAACTTTGTATTCTTATGTTCACTTTTAAATTTTAGGGTGGTTGCATTCAAACTTTTATATCTAAATATGTAGCTGCGAAATTTGAAAAGGAAAATAAAGAAACTTAGGTTATACGTGATGCGAACATTCAGTGTTCATACAAACATAATAACTCTGAAGTCAACTAAAACAAACACAATAACTCTAAAGTCAACTAATCACAAATTCAAGCTGAATTTAATAAGCAAGTCATTGGTTGAGCCCGTAAACAATCTTAATTTTCATGTTATATTTTTAACTTATGTCCTAATGAAATGCTATGAACACTTTGATGACACACAGTTATTTGGTGACTTACTAGAACTTAATACATCTTATTTATTTGAGTTTTCTTATATGTTAAGTTCTTTTGCTATATTCAAAATTTCATATTTAGTCCCTTGTTGAAGGTAGGAGATGACAAGTTTGGTCTTTTAAACGGGGATGTTTTTAGAAATTCATATGAATTTAATAATTTTAAAGGTATAAAGACTAAAGTTTCTAATGGTAATAAAACAGTCCATATCAACCTCTTCAATCTCATACTAGAAAACAATCCATCTTCTTTGACTCGAATGATTTGACCCTAAGCACCACCATATGGTATTTAACCAGAAAGTTGCCACCATAAATCAACATCAGATGTTAGGACTCGTGTTTGGCCAATTCAAATCCAGAAGGGTGGTGGAGGGATAGTGCAATTTCGAAAGAACAATTTCACCCATTCTTTAACCTATCCTTCTCAATTTTCATAAATTGAAATATATTGCCACCATAGTTATCAGGTTCCATGACAGTGGAGGCTTTGTGAATTTCAAAAGAGTCTACTCATTTGACAATCGAAATACATGGATGGTGTGGTAGAGTTGAACGAATAAACTGTATTATTCCAAAGATAAGTAGACTTTCACAATGGAGATTGTTGATGGTAAAGCGAGACATGATTTTAGTGGTTGTCCAATGGATGAGGGGTTTGCTTTCAGACAAAAGGATATGTGGCTTTAGTTGATTTTAGCAAAGGAGACTTATTGATTTTGTGAAGGGGGCCCAAGGAAATTAAAGAATTTGATTGAAGGGATGTTAGCAAAACGAGAAGTGAAACCACTAGCTCCATTGTATATTAGAGGGGTACAAAAAGAAAAGGTGAGACTTGGATTCACCTTCCATAAAAAGAATAAGAAAAAAAGAATAAGAAAAAAAAAAGTTGTGGCAGCAAAAAATTTAAAGTTAAAGGTAATTATGAGAATGAACAGAGAGGAAAGATGTGGAGGTGTTGCAGAGGTAGTAATGGTGGAGCTTATGCAACAATGGGGAGAGTGAATAGAGGATGAAGATGTACTTTGAAATTTTTATATTTTATATAATTATAAAACGGTCTCTTAACTTTGTGAAATAATTGAACCGATCGTGAAAAATTGAAATATATCTAACAAATTTTAAATAAAATGCAAGTGAACCGAAATTTTAAAATGAGAGTGACATTAGTAAATAATCATAAAATTAGGATAAAATTGCAAGAAAATTTATTTTAGGGTGAAAACTGGAAAAGTCACAAAGTTTGAGGTGAAATCCATATTTGGGCAAACTAAAATGGTTATTATAACAATATATTAATAAAATTTAAAGATAACATTAAATTAAAATTATTTTTCATAAAAAATTAAATCAAAAGCAAATATGAATACTATTACCTACTCTTAATATATATTCCTATATATATATTTTGCCGAACGCACGAGTAAAATAGTAATTAAATTAAAATTGGTAAAACTAATAAAATCAGTCGCACTTCTTACATTTAATTGGAAGCCATTGATATAAACTTTGCGAAATAGAATGCATGTATTAGTATGTTTAAATTAAAGTTTATTCAGACAACAAAAAGTTGGGGGTTGTTAGTTTTGGTCAAATGATTTTAAATAAACATTGTTCTGACTAGAAAAAAATATCTCGATCTTATTAGCTAGAAAGAATATCCACCTAGAGAGATAAGTAAACGAATGGGTAAGGGTATTTACATAATTGAGCATAAATTAACCAACTACCAAATGTGTGGTGGGAGAAAAAGAACAGCATTGGAGAGAGAAACCTTAATGGAGACAGAGGGAGTCTAGTCAGTTGTCAGATATGAAAAATAATAGATGTAATAATGATTTTCAATAAATAAAAATATAATTTTAAAAAATTAAAAAATACAAATAACAGCAGCAGTAAAAATTAAAACCATAAATATTTCAAATAGTAAACGATTTAAATTTGTGTAAATTGATTTCGAAATTGTGATTTATCATATGGAATTATTCTTATAGATATTTTAAATAATATGAAATTATTTTTATAGATATTTTAAATAATAAGCGATTTAGATTTATATAAATTAATTTTGAAATTGTGATTTATCATCTGTAATTATCCTTATTGACATACTCATAACAACTATTAGGTGTGCAAGCAAATTTTGAGAAACGGGCAAGCTTAAAAAAAAAATAAAAAAGGAGGCATGACGATGATGATTCCACCAAGCAGATTAGACCCACTACTAGAAGCAAAAACAAGATCAGGGCGGTCAAAAATTGTCTAGAAAACAAAAGGAAAGGACAATTGTTGATTTGGGTAGAAAAAGACAGGAAATCACAAGATTCTTTCCTCCTATGGTAATCTAATCCTTCTTTCTTTAGCAAAAATACTACATACAAATACAACGTTTTCTTTATGGTATTCCTAACACTATAAATGGAAAATGTGAACCACTCCTACAAAATTGGACTCACTTTGTATATATTGACATTCATGAGGATTGAGAATTGGTGGTTGTTGTTGTTGTGTATTCATTAGAAATAGCCACGGGCTGGTTAGGCCCGTTTGGCCTGTCGGTTTCGGCCCGATCCATCGTGAAATCGAAACTGTTCGAACCGTAACTGGAACCGTTAGAGGGACGGTCCGGTTAAGGTTCAAACTATTTTTGAACTATGAACCGTATTAAATTGGAACAGTCGACGAACCATTTGAACCGCTGATTAACCTTTTTTTTAAAAAAAAAGTTAAAAAATAAAAATAAAATAACCGGTCGAACCGCCGACGGCCCGCCATGGCCTGTCAGTTAATTGCGAACTGCCAGTTAATTGGCGATTCAGTAGCCCGGCGGGCTGGTTAAGGTTCAACTTCCCCACCTAACCGTGATCCAGCGGGCCGAACCCATAACCGGCCCGGCCCGTGCCAATGTCAAGTATAATAGTTTGGTTTCAAGTCAATGTTTATTGTTTTACTTATTCCTTAATTGTCATATTCATAGCTTAATAAGTGTTAATTATTTTAGGAATTTGTAGCGGAATAACACAAATATATTGTAACTTTCACTTTAAAAATTAAAAAAAATTAACACATTTGCCTAATTAAATCCTACAAACTTTACAAAATACCAAAAATGCCCTTCATGAATTTTTTAGAAATAAATAATTGGAAAATTGGTAAATTCACACAAATAGAGCATGAACAAACCATGTTTTCATCACCACCAGTCACCGCCATTCAACATCAAAATGGGCCAGCCGACATCACCAATCATCAGTCCGCGTGACGATGAGCTAGATCGGCACCAAAACTCTGGTTATAGGCGGCGGGAAAGGCTTCAAAATGTCAAAATATATTTTCCGAAAAATGAGACCCAACAACTTTGAATCTTTGATACATTATCTTGATGACAATGAATTTTCGATTTGAGGCCAACGGACGAAAGCTCAAGTAACGAGGAATATTTGGTACCTATTTTGTTGCCGTTTAATGATAAAAGAAAAACCACTTTTCATCGCCATTCAACTATTTTTAGTATTTTGGTCAAATATAGTGGAGTTGAGAGGAAGTAAGATAATTTTTGAAATCTACGACTTGAGAGCTTTTTGATGACACATCATTTGTTAAGTGTCACTGCTTTAGTCAACTATTTAGGTCCAAATCTACTATCCTAAAATGGTTAAATCAAGTTGATTAAGTAGTTAGGTGGTTTAACTTATATATCATATTCAATCTCAATCAATATCCGATGTGAGATTTGACAAACTTTCGGCTGGTGACTAGGCGATGCAACACACTTCCGACTGGTGACACACAAACACAAAACAAATCTCAGTACGCGATGCAACATACTTCCGACTGGTGATTAACTTTGATAACTACTTTTGTCACGATCCAGCCTGGGGTTGCGATCAGCATATGGCTAGACCAAAATCTGACTACACAAGCCTGCAAAATGATCCACCTATCTACCACTACTTAGGCCCTAATCCATTAGCCTAAAATGGTTAACCCAAGTTGACTAATTAGTTAAGTGGTCTAATTTATATATCATATCTAATCTTAATCAATATTTGTTGTGAGATTTCACATTAAGTTACATCACCGTTGATATTTTCTGGTAATTGGCCATAGCCAGGGTTTATAAGATGGAGAAAATGAAGATGGCAGCAAATTTAATAGCAATGAATAACAATCTATAAAAAAAATTCAATAAAGTTCAATAAAAATCAATAAACTTAAATAAAAATTAGTAAGAATCAATAACAACCACTAAAAAGTAATCCATAATTCATATTGATTCTAAATGATCCTTAATGATTCTAAATGCTTCTGATTGAAACTAAAGAAATAATTCAACATATGTATACAAACTGAAAGAGTAATGCTAAAAAAATTATTATTGAGTTTTATTGATTCTCATTGATACTAATTCTTAATCATATTGATTCTTAATGATTCTTATTGAATCTAAAGCATATAATCCAACAAATGCATAAAAACTAAAAGAATAAAGCTAGAAAGTCATTATTGATTCTTAATGATTCTTAACAATACTGATTCTTAGTAATTTGCAATTATTATTATTGAATCTTAATGATTCTTATTGAATTTAATGAATATAATACAACAAATGCATAAAAACTAAACGAATTATTCTAAAAAATAATTACTGATTCTTATTAACTCTTAATGATATTGATTATTATTGGTTTTTAATGATACTAATGCTTAATGATTCATATTGTTTCTCATTGTTTCTTAATGATTTTGGTAATTTTTATTAAATCTAAAGAATATAATCCAACAAATACATAAAAACTGAAAGAATCATGTTAAAAATCATTACTGATTATTAAGGATACTAATTCTCAATGACATTAGTTATTAATAATTCTTATTGGTTCTTAATAAAATGATTCTTATTGATTCATCTTCTCCATTAGGTAGGTCATTTTCTATAACAATCCTCACCTATATCCTTACGTTATGAAACATACCATTTTTTTAATAATATATCAATTCCCTTTTAATCTTGGTAACACTTTAGCATAATATATATTGACAACATTTAATCCATAACATACATAACACATTATAGATCATAATTTTCCCATACCAAAAATATGTTTTACAAAACCCTTTTTACCTTTAAACTTCTATAACATAATAATTTCATAATTTACATATACTATAAGTCTACCCAAAAGGCATAACATTATACCATAAGACTTTACATGCAAAAGTGATGTCATACTTAAGCAAACAAAGCATATAAACCAAAACTATATGCAGCATTTACAAATGACATAGTGTGAGGGAGAGAGGCCTAGGCTTCAGCTGTACCGACTTGAGCATAGACTGGTGAAGTGTCAGACTTCACTCAGACTGCATACCTGAAAACAAAATTTGCGATTTTGATGAGTTGCATACTCAGCAAGTGTAAACCAAAACCATATAAAGCTAGGGTTGCAAACAATCCAAGCCGTTCGCGAGCGGCTCAGTGTTCGCTCAATAAAAGCTTAACCTGAGGCTCGGATCAATAATAAAAGAGCTGAGCTTGAGCCGAAAATTTAGGTTTTTTTAACAAACGAGCCGAGCTCGAGCTGAGCAGTTAGGCTCGCAAACAGCCCATTTGGAAAAGCTCGCGAGTACTCCTTTAATCGGCTCGCGAGCTACTCGTTAAATAAGCTCCCGAACCTATCAAAACGACGTAATTTTGGTACCAAACTAAAAAATATGCTTTAGCCAAGCCACCCACCTCCCCACTTCATTTTTTGCTATTTCATTTCTCTTTCACTAAAACTGCTATTTTTATTTTCTCACTAAAACGGCATTGAAAATGAATTTTCTTGATTTTTGACTAACTCTTAACGAGTTTGAACACGAGCCCGAGCTTATTTGTGAGCTAAAACTCAAGCTCGAGATGAGCTCGAATTCAAGCTTATTTCCGAGCTCAAACTTGAGCTCGAGCTCGAATAGCAATATAAAACAGCCAAGCTCGCGAGCCTAAAACAAGCCAAGCTCGCGAGTCGAGCTCAAGCTCGTGACATTTAACACGAGCTTGAGCTAGTGAAATTTAACACGAGCTTGACTCGAGCTCGAGCTCGTGAAATTTAAAATGAGGCGAGCTCGAGCAACACAATACTCAGCTTGGCTCGGCTTATTTGCAGCCCTATATAAAGCCAACATATAAGGCAATTTATCATAGCATGTCAAAACAACATAATTTCAGGTCATAATCATCATACATAAACATAGCAATATCATAAGATGCATAGTGAAATGTCTTTCCTTTTTTCTTTAGTTGTGATTTATCGACCAAGTGTTGCCCTGAGAATTGCACAACATCTAAGTATCCATAGCTCGCTAGTGAACATATAAGATCGGAATAACGTCAGTCATTTCATATCATATAGGGATCTGCAAATCAACCTGTAAACATATAAGATCCATAGATCATTCTGTAACATATAGGACTCGTAGGTCTTTCCATCAAATCATATAGAAACCCTAGGTTTCTTTTTGTGAAATTTGCAAACACTAGCTACGATAATCACAACAGTCATTTTTAAGTCTTGTGGAAATGCATTTATATAACATACATTTCATATCATCATATTTCATATATTCCAATGACCGAGCTTCAGTACCGGTCCAAACAGTATATATATCCATATATCCAATTCATATAACTCAACTAGTCGGATTTCAGTAACGTCTTAGGAACCACAAACATCATAATTCATATATCAAATAATTTCAATCGACCGGGCTTTATTACCGGTCCAAACAGTTCAAAATAATAATGTTTGGAAAATTCATAAAGTCACAATCAAACATATAAGTAAGTGGGTTTAACATTTACCTCACTACTGTGAGCTTGGTTGGGTCTCAGGTAATTTACCCCGCCCTGCTCGAGAACTCGATGTTCTTATAATGCATAACATAACAATTATATTCAATTAATCACATAAGAAATCCATATGTTTTATGATGCATGATTAAACATTTAATTCTCTGAAATAATTGAGTTCCAAATTTAATCCATAATATTTTCCTTGAATTTAAACTCAATTCGTAGAAATTTCTATTTTATAAACATTTAATATCATATTAAAAATAATTAACAAACTATATTTATCATATAATAATTATAATCAATAATAATTATAATTATCAAAACCAAAATAGTCATTAATCAAATCAAATAATAAATTAAATCAAATTCATACTAAAAATAATTAACAAAATCATTAATCTTTAGCTTTCGGGCCAAAAACAATCTCAAAATTAATTTCTGAGGTAAAAAACGGATTCAGGATGCCTAAATTAGGTAAAAGGAGTCAAAAATATAATTTATAAAAGTTTCTGAGGCAAAAACATAGATAAACAGAAGTTTAGGGGTCAAATTGCAAATTTTACCAAAAACAGGTGCTGAGCGCGTAATTTTTAGTCAAAACGCAGAGTCTGACGTCGTTTTGGACCACTGCTTTATGCTCAAAATGCATCCTTCTGTGTCGTTTTGAACGCGTCCTACTGATCAAAACGCAACCCCTATTGTCGTTTTGATCGTCTTCTTCCTCTCTTCTGCTTTTGATTTACCCGATTTCCAACGGCTTCCAACCGTCTGTACATCCACCTCTGGTGGCTTTCAGGTTACCTAAGACCACCATTCTCTTCATCTACACCCCCTCTATCAAACCATCGGGGCAAAATTTCCATATGCACACTAGATTGAAAGATTTAACCTCTCAAAGTTGGCTCCTCACCACTGTTTTCTACCTAGAATTTTTCTGAACCAGTTTATATTTTCTTCTTCTCCCTTTCTTTCTAGCCACTCTTTTCCCTTCCTATCACTTTTAACCTTCTCTTAACACTCTTAGGGACACATTGAAGGTAATAAATCACAGGTTTTCCTCTTTCTTTTGTTTCTTTTCTATCTCTTTCTCTCTTTCTTTCTCTCTTTTTGTTTTGGCTCGACCCCTTTTATTTTCCCTGTGTTCCAGGCTCACTAACAGCCTCAACACATCATGCTTCAAGTCCCTAAACCTCCCTTTCCAGCAGCTACTTCAATTTTAACCCAAAAACCTATTTTACCCTTAATATAACTTAATACCAAAGTTTCCCTTTTTCCTTCATTTTCTCATCTTGTTTTCTTTTAATTCCAAGCCCAATAATCACACCAGCACTTAATTTCAGTAGGTTTTTAGGTTCCAAATAATAAATATAACATATGTTTGAAGTTTCATCAAAATCGGAAATCGAAAATTATTCGCGGTTCGGTCGGTGCCCTAAACCGACTCAGAAACCTCAACGATTTTTTACGGAACCGAAATCGTACGACGTCATTGTAAAATTAGGTTTCCAAAACTCTTAAAATCATACATATAATCATATCATAAAATATCAAAATCATTTGGTTTACATTTTACGCGTTTCCAACGTTTTTCGTTCGCACGAGCCAAAAACCTTAATCGGGCCTCGTTTGTGTCTTTCGACGGTGAACGAGCTTAAAAGATAACTTTTTTAACATATTTATCTTATTCCACTTCATTTTCAAATCATATATTTCATATTCAAATCATATATCATATCAAATATAATGCATTTTAAATGAAAATGCACTTTATGCATGAAATGACGTCGATAATGATGTTGGTTTGGGTTTGAGGTGTCACATCTTCTTCATCTCATAAATCCTAGTTGCCGCCAGTCATTGAGAAATTGTAACGGTGATGAAAGTTAACGAATGGTATATCATCAAAATGCTCTCAAGTCATATATTCCAAATATGATCTTACTTTCTTATAATTTTGCCATATTCGCTAGAATATGCGAAGAATTAAAAGAACAATGGTGAAAGATTCCTTTTGTTTAGGCCAATGAACGACGACAAGATAGTTACTAAAATGATTATTGTCCATTGGGCTTTCAACCGATAGCTTTAAATCAAAAATTCATCTCTAAAAAGTATATGAATCAAAGTGCTAATGCTTAATTTTTTACCCTAAAACACTACCTGATGATGAAAATTACAGGTTTCAAGGTTTAAGCCTAAGAAATGTTTAACAATCTTGATTGACTATAAGTAAGCTTCTCTCTTAGTCTTTCTTCAATTAAATTTAAAAAATTTATGTCTTAAACCTATTTTTCAAGATTTTTATATAAAAGTAATATTTAGAGTTCGTGAAAAAATGAGTGAACTTATGGAAATTCTTCCAATTGATGAATTACGTTTTCATTACACGGGATGTAGTCCCAAGGGAGAGAAAGGATTGTCTGTGGGTTTTTCCAAACTTCACCGGATGGTGAAGTTCTCAATTAAAATGGTTGTTTCATCGTCGAAAGAGTTTACAAAGGGTTTTACTGTGAACAGAAAGTTTCACATGCATTTTTATAACTTTCGCTAAAGTTTGAGGTTGCCAGAAATGACGACATTAGGGAGTGCTATGACAACATTAAACAGTACCGTGATGATACTCTTTTGGCATTCTTGGAGATCATAAAAAGAGACACATAATAGTGCCATAATGACATTCTTTTTCTTGGGCAGCATGCCGTTCTGAGATGCTGACATATATCTAGGGCAAAAATCTCAAAAACTGTTATAAATAGCACAATTTTAGGCTGCAAATGGGTCTTTTTGCCTCTTTTTAGCTCTTCTTGGGTCTTTTGCCTCTTTTCGAGGTATCTTGGTGAAACTAAGAACATTCTCCTACATCAACTTAATTATTCTCTTCCTCGAAATAGAGATCTAGGATTTTTTTAGGGCATATTAAGGGTTTTTGGTTAAAAGGTTTAAGCCTCTAATCTCAAGTCTCTCTTAAAAGGGATAAGAGGCTTCATTTGAAAGTGTTATCCATGACATATAGAATACCGTACGCAATCTATAGTGCTATGGTGGCACTTTCTTTATAAAGCCATAAGGTCTCTTTAACATTTGAAACTTTTTATAATCTTATAATTGTTGGTGGAAATGACAGTATTAAACAATGTCATAACAATGTTGTTCTTCAGTCCATCAACACTTTTTTTTTTAGAACATGTGATTTTGGATTTTTAAGTCCTCAAGTGATTTACTTGATGATAAAATAAGCTTTTGTGACATCAATAAACCAAGTTTAGAGGTTTGAAGGCTTTGATATTGAGATTTCTACTTAGATTTTTTTCATTTTTGTTGGCTCAAGGGTTCAACATTTTATTTTGATGATCTACAAAATCATAAGTGTTTAGTAAACTCTCTCCATATACTTGTAAAATCTAACCATGCAGGTCTGAACAAGAAATCTGAAGATCGAGATTAGAAGACATCTAAACTGAATGATCCTCTCTAAAGACTTTCAAGATTAAAATACTTTAGTTCAGAGTGTCAGTTTAGAATATACTTGTAGTTTAAGAGAAACACCATTTTTAAATGGTTAAAATCTTTCAAAAAATTTTCAAACCTTTTTCTCATTTTTCAAAGTATAGTCTAACATCTTTTTGCTTGAAAAATGTGAGATAGTCTGTTTTCACTGAAATAGAAACTTTTTTCTGAATTCACAAAAATAAACTCTGACATTAGTTGAAAATGGAAAGTCAAGACTATGTTTCTGAGTTTGTTTAGGAATAGAAACCAAGAATGTTTGTGTTTTAGTGAATAGAGTCTTTTGATAAAAACTCTTTTGATAAAGAATTTGGCACTTTGAGACGAAGAAAAATCTCTCCACTCTCAGTTTCATATCTTTTCTCCAAAATAATCAAGTCCTTTTTGAGCTTAATTTCTTCATTTACTTTAAAAAGATATTTGTGTTTAATCAGCTTCACTTTTGAAAAATTTATCTAGTTTTCATTCTTATTGTTCAAAATTTTTTCTTGAAGTTCACTGATTTTTTTTCTTAATCTGCTTTAAGATCTGTTGTATTCTGAAGTAGGTAGGAATTTTTTTTTTTTTAAATCTGAAAAACTAATTGTTTTAGGTGCTTTTGTGATTAAGCTCAAGGTATAGGTTTGCAAGCATTCTTTTGAGGAAAAAGCCTTACGGTAAGTTATTTGATCTCTATAAAATAAAAGGACTAGTATTCCAAAGCTCTGAATTTTAGAAGAAATCAAGTAAGACTAGGTTAGAGTCTATTTTTTGTAAGTGACTTTTTCTTTGGCCTTAAATAGAGATTAGAGTAGTGAAAATCTCAAATGTGTATATCTGGGGAGTGGATGTAGGCTTAGTTTAGCCGAAACACTATAAATTCTGCCTCTTTATTTTCTTTTTATTGTTATAAGTTTACTTGTTGATTTATGCTTCCTAAACTAAACTTAAATTTCCAAATCAATTTCATTTAAAATTTCATAAACACTGAAGTTGGTTAAACCTGAACATTTTCCTTATCTCAATTTATAAATTTTGATTTAGTCTTTGAATGCTGAATTTATCTCTACCTGAAACTCAATTTTATAATCAATGGAATCCTGAATTCTAACTAGTTGTTCAGAACTATGACGTCCCTAGTCTAACTAGGTCGATCGGTTCAGTTCGTCACATTCTGTATGCTAGATCCGTAATTAACTTTTTCTTAACTCATGCATAAACCGAATGACCCTAATTTTTTTAAAGGCAACATGCAATTCCTTTTAACTAACATTTACTGCTTAATGGTTTTCTTAAAATCCTCATGAATGTTTCATTTCATCGTTTTACTTCATCATCATTTGGTTCATTACTAGCTATCTAGTTATAACAAAATAATTGCATGGCATGCTAAATAAGCTCTTACAAATCATGATGAATGTGCCTAATAAACTACCCACTTAATACAAAAAGGATAACTGTATAATACCCTGGTACATGCCATAATCAAAATATGAAAATACAAAAATAATCATCCTTCTTGAGATGTTGAGGGAGAACTCCGCAGCCGTGAAGAGAGAACCACTAAATTCTACTATTAACACCTATGAGTTAAAAAATTAACTCGCTGAGCATTAAAATGCTCAATGGATGCCATAACCGAAGTAAACATAATTCATAACACACATCATGATGTCACTTTACCTTACTTACCCAAGTCTTGTTGTAACGGAGCACACCTCCAATGTATGAACCAGACATTACATATATAAATAAATGTCATATAATAATCATCATAATGTTTCTTGCTCATACTACATGCATATATAATCATATCTTTATGTTCAATTAATTTGTTAGCTCTATAGGTGGAGTCTCATAAATAAGGGAACTGTATGTGGTCCGAAGACATACTGTATGGACTCTATGTAGGGATCCCAATGATATCTTACGGCCGAAACCGAAAGTAAACTTTATGTGGCAGTACTGCTAAAAACCTATGTCGCGACATAGCCTTATAGATAGGCCTCTACTACTATATAGAGCTTAATACTTTATGTGATATGCAACTCAACATATAGCTTTATTATATTCATCTACTTTATGAGAATTGACTGTATGTTTATTATAAATGCATCATAGAAGATATCCAAATACTTATATCACATATCTCATCATGCCAATTGCATAAATAACATTCAAGAAAAGATATATATACAATCATTTTACCATATCATGCTCCCAAATATGTGTACGAATCTTCATTTATGTTTGCACCACATTCAAACATATATATACTATTACTTTGCATCACATAACATCAAATTTCAGCTTACACACCTGTCACTAATTGGGGCGCAACTTAATATTTAAAACTCGGATTAAGGCGATTCTTGATTCTAATTAACAGTAACACATAAGGTTATATCATCAATACATTTCAGAATTTTTCAAAATATGGGTCAATACCAGTTTTTATTTTTATACAGATCTACTGTCTGCTGAGTTTTAGTCTGCATAACATTTACTATTTTTCCCATAACTTCCCAGAAATAAGTCCAATATATGTGATTTAAAAACCATTACAAAGCTAACTCAGAGATCTACAACAATGTAGTTCATCACTTCTCCTAATTTTACCATTTTCATAGAGAAAATACAGGTTAAAGACAAGTTACCCCGTTTTAGAAAATTTAGCCATCATAACGGCCTCCACCTTTCAACTAAACAACATGACTTAATTCACTTATTATTCAATTCATCACACATCATCAATAGATCATAATTTAATCATCAATATAAGCAAATCAAAAGAAGAGAAAAGGTATGGCATCAAACCTTGAAAAGTAGAGCTCCTCAAGCTCCTAATCAACTTTCTCCTTCCCTTTAGAGGAGGAGGGTTTGCTAGCTTCCCCTAGCAAATTCCAACAAAACCAAACAAATTAAAAGAAACCCAAATGCTATTTTAGATGCTTTATGGTGAACCCTTTTACCCATTCACTCAACTCACCAATACATTCATTTTTAGCCATATATGAACTCACATTTAACTTTAAAACTCTTGTAAGTCAAAACCCCTCATTCTACCAAGAACCCTAAATATTGCATACCTTTGATTTCTTGCTTTCTCTCTTGATTTCCTTTAAATTGAAGTTTGATTAATGTTTTACTTAGCCTTTAAAAGCTTTGTGTTTGGAGGATTGAGTAAAAGAGATGAAGAAGGTTTTTGGTGGAAGAAATTGAGAGAGAAAACATGAAAGAGAGGAAGAGATGAAGAAGAATGATTTTTGTTCTTCTCTTGGGATAATATTCACCATTATAAGAAAAGATGGACAAATTTTGTGACACCCCAAACCCAACCAACGTCGTTTTTTACGTCATTTCATGCATAACACGCATCTTCATTTTATATGCATTATATTAAATTGAATAATTGATTTGATTATGAAATATATGATTTGAATATGTTAAGGAATGAAATAAAATATGAAAACAAGTTATGTTTTAAGCTCGTTTACAGTCGGAAGACGCAAACGAGGCCCGATTAGGGTTTTTGGCTCGCGAGACCGATAAAATGTCGGAAATGCAGAAAATTTAAAGCAATGACATTTTATGGTTTGATTATTTATATGATAATAAGATTTTTGGAACCCTAAAAATACGATGACGTCGTATGGTTTCGATTCCGCAAATATCGTCGAGGTTGCGAAGTCGGTTTTGGTAGCCGATCGAGTCGCGAATATTTTTTCGAACCCGATTTCGATGAAAGTTTAAACATAAGCTTTTGTTTTTAATTTAACATTAAAAAACAAAATAAAATTAGGATTTGGAAGTGGATTTGGGCAGAAATGAAAGAAACAAAAGAAGTAGGAAAATGGTAACTTAGGGTTTTAGATAATTTGATTAGTTTAAGCTTAAAATGAAGTAGGTGATGTAAAGGTAGCTAGGTGGATTTGTTGCAGAGGTAAAAAGGGGTCTGGAATGAGGATTGAAGAGATGGAAGAGGTGTGAGAGGAGTTTTCGAGCAAAAACAGAAAAGAAGAAAGAAAGAGAGAAAGAAAGAGAAAAAAGAGAAAAGAAAGAGAAAAGAGAAAAGAAGAGAGAAACCTTTGGTTTTCCACCTTCAGAGTGTTCCTAAGGCTTTTAGGAGAAGGTTAGAAGTGATAGGAAGGGAAGAGAGTGGCTGGAAATTGAAGGGAAGGAAGAAAATAGAAAGTTTCAAAATCTAGAAACTGGGTAAAACAGTGTGCGGGAAGGGGTTTGGAGAGAGAAATATTTTAGAATCTAGCGTGCATAGGGAAATTCGGGCCTGAGGGATCGATAGAGGGGGTGTAGGGGAAGAGAATAGTGGTGAGAGTTGGCCGTAAAGTTGCCGGAGGTGGACGGACGAATTGCTGGAAGTTGGTTGGAGGAATTGGAAATTGAGCAAAAACAGAAGAAATCCAAATGAATAAGAAGATCAAAATGGTAGGGTTTCCTGCGTTTTGATTAAGAGGCAGACGATTAAAACGGCAGGGCTTCCTTCATTTTGATGAAAATTTCGCTTCCAGTGCCTGAATTTTGGTAAAATCACATTTAGACCGCTAAAGTTTTCTGTCGTGTGCATTTTAGTCCTTCTGCCTATTTTGGAATTATTTTTATTACTTTTTGGCCCTTACATTTTCTGTTTATTTATGTTTTTTCCCCTTAAACTTTTAAAATTTATATTTTGACCCCTCCTTACCAAATTAAATATCCAGAATTCATATTTGGACCCCATAATTTAATTTTAACTTCATTTTAGCCCAAAAACCTTAAGAAAACTATTTGATTGAATCCTTTTTTATTTAAATTGAGTTTATTTTTATTAATTGGACCGATTGACAATTAAATTAACTTTGATAATTATAATTATTATTAATTATAATTAATATATGATAAATTGAGCTTGGGAAATTGTTTTTAAATTGATTTTAAATGGTTTTAAAATAGAAATTATATGAATTGGATTAAAATTCAAGGAAAATAATATGGGTTGATTTGAAATTTAATTATTTCAAGGAATTAAATATTTAATCATGCACCATAACACATATGGATTGTTTAAACATTTAATTGAACATTTTTTCTATGTAATGCATTATAAGAGCATCGAGTTCTAGAGGGACACGGGGTAAACAACCCAAAACCTAACCTAGCTCGCAGCAGTAAGGTAAGTGTAAACTCACTTATGTTTTAGATTATGATACTGTGAATTTCCGAATACGTTATTATTGAACTATTTGGACTGGTAACGAAGATCGGTCACTTGAAATATATGAAATTGCTATTATATGATTATATTGAACTGTTTGGACTGATACTGAAGTCTGGTCAATTGAAATTGTTTGATTATTGAAAAATTATGTTTTTGATACCTGAGTCGGTACTGAAATCCAACTAGTTGACTTATTATGAATTGTTTATTGATATATATGCTGTTTGGACCGGTAATGAAGCCTGGTCATTGAATTATATGAAATATAACTATATGAGATATATGCTATATAAATGCATTTCCATAGGACTTAAATATGGCTGTTGTGATCATCGTAGTTAGTGTTTGCAAATTTCACAAAAAGAAACCTACAGTTTATATATGATTTGACGGATGGGCCTACGAGTCATATTATGTTACAGGATGATCATCACAACTTTATATGCCACAGATTGATCTTCAGATCACTATATGATTATGAAATGACCGACGAATCATTCCGGTCTATATGTTACTAGCCAACTATGGATACTTACTCTGTGAAATTCCCGGGGCAACACTTAGTCGATGAATCACGACGAAAGCAAATGGAATAACATGTCACAATGCATCTTATGATATTGCTATGAATTCAAATGATGATTATGACCTGAAATTATGATGTTTTGTTAAGTTATGATAAATTGAATTATATGTTTGCTTTATTTGCTTTGGTTTACACTTGTTGAGTATGCGACTCATCAAAATCGCAAATTGTGTTTTCAGGTCTGCCGTTTGAGTAAAGTCTGGCACTTCACCAGCCTATGGATAGGTCGGTACAGCTGAAGCCTAGGCCTCTCTCCTTCCTACCATGTCATATGTATATGCTGCATATAGTTTTGGTTTATATGTTCAGTTTGCTTAGTATAATGATATTTTTTTGGCATGTAAGGATAAATGATATAGTTATTTTGGGTTTATTATCAATAGTTTTGTATAACTTATTTTGATATATGTAAATTATGGATTGTAAACTATTAAGTTTGATATTGATTTATTGTTGTTGGTTATTGTTATGTATGATGTTTAACATGATTAATATTATATAAAAAATGACATGTTTTATGATGTATAAATATAGGTTCGGTTGTTACAAATTTACCCTTTGACCCTTTTACTAAAATCTTCCATCTAGTGAACTCAAGAATTACCTTTTGGTCTATGTATTATTTCTTATTTCTCTTTTAACTCATTATTCACTTTATAAATGCACTATAATAATTTACTTAATAAAATCTTTATTATTTTTTTGGCTTTATAAAATATATTTATTTAATCACTTGATGGCTA
Organism: Croton setiger; assembly: GCA_948099555.1. NCBI lineage: Eukaryota > Viridiplantae > Streptophyta > Magnoliopsida > Malpighiales > Euphorbiaceae > Croton > Croton setiger. The sequence goes on along the minus strand of CANUEY010060649.1, from coordinate 5,576 downwards.
ATTTATTATCTTTCACTACCCGATGCCCCGAATGAGACTCAAACCGATTTCCGGTTCTAAGCCAACTACTGAATGATGCACGATTCTACTAACCCGGTGTACTAGGATGTCACAAGAACAGTCTTAGTTCATAAGTTTTTAACTTAGAAAATATTCCTAAAAGTCAAAATTTTTGAAAATCGAATTCATCCCCCTCTTGGATTATTGCTATTCTAGGACTTCAATCTAATATCATATCTTGTGCTCTCATTATTCTGAAGGCTTAACTGCCTGTGAAAGATCAGATAGTTAATACTAATCCTATTTCTAGAATGATGACAAATGAATTTTCCCCCACTCATCCAATTTTGTTCTCTAACACAAATTATTCCTACTAGAAGAGTATAATGGAAAACTTCATAAAATCTTATGATATGAAATGTTGGAGAATCATTTTGAATAGTCCTTATATTCCTATAGTCACGGCTGACAATGTGACTCGACCTAAGAGTGAAGCTGAGTTCATTGATGTTGATTGAGAGCTAGTCTCTCTAAACTCTAAAGCTCTAAACTTGATGCATTGTACCTTGGACCCAATGGAGTTTAACAAGTTCTCTAGATGTAAAACAGCTCAAGAACTCTAGGTAAAGCTTAGAGTGACTTATGAAGGTACAAAGAAAATTAAAGGAATCCACGATCAACATACTCTAGAGGAAATATGAGATATTCTTTATGAAAGATAGAGAAACAATCTTTAAAATAAATATTCGATTTACAAAAATCATTAATACTCTTAAAGTTCTAAGAAAAAAGATTTCAAAGGAAGAGCTATTAAAAAAATCATAAGAATTCTTCCTCATAAATGAAATTCTATTAATACTGTCATGGAGTATGGAAAGGATCATGCCATTATATATGAATATCTAATTAAAGCTCTAATATATGAAGAGCTCAAGTTGAATCCAGAAGGTGAAGACAAGAGAAATAAAGGAATTTCTCTTAAAGTAAATTATGATTTTAAAGACTCTAATGATGATGATAACGACGACATGGCTCTCTTCGGTTGAAGATTTAAGAAAGTGTATAAAAAGGGAGGAAAACATAAGAAATATCTAAATAGAATTTCCTTCCAAAGTTCAACAATTCTAGAAAGAAAGAATATTCTGAAGTCATCTGCTATGAGTGTAATCAACTTGGAGATATTAAGCCTGATTGTCCATAACTGAAAAAGAGTAAAGGAAAAAAAGAAGAAGAAAGAAATCACTAATTACCTCACTCAGCGATAGTTATGTTCATAATATAAAGAGAATGCAAGTGAGGAAGACTCTACAAATCTATGTTTAATGGCAGCATCTGACCCTGAACAGAGTGGATCAGAAAATGAGGTTTTTGAACATTCAGCTAGAAGAAGAGAAAGTAGTGAATCTTATGATACTTCATGTGAGACTAAGGTAAGTTATTTTGATTCTAAAAAAGCTTTAATTGAAACTTATTTTAGTATAATTAGTAAGTATGAAAAGCTCTCTCTCAAATATAAAAACATCAGAAAGATCACAAAAACTTATTTTCTGAAACCGATCATCTTAGAAATGCATTAATGGTCTTACTTATTCCCAACTTCTACATGAAATTAAAAAGAAAAAAAGAGTGCAAAAATGAAAATTAAATTTCTAGATGTTCAACTTAAGGATGTGGTCTTAGAAAATGAATGCCTGAAATCTGAGAATCTAACTTTGAAGTATGCTTCAATTGAAATGTGTAATAAGATTGAATTCTAGTGATTTAAGTGCAAGAGATATGAGAAAAACCTCATCTAAAATGATTTCAAAAATAGACATTTCAATTTAGAGAAGATCTCACTCTAAAAGATAAAAAAAGACAGTTGCTACTGTAGGACCGAATGTATATTAGGTTCCTAAATCTACTTAATTGATTTCAAGTATGCCTAAGGAGTAGCAACCTACAGATTTTTGGTACATGGATAGCGCTCATTCTAAGCACGATTGGTGATTGAAAAAAGTTCACTAGCCTAAAAAATAAAGGAAAAGGATCTGTTAGCTTTGGAGAGAAAGTTAAAGGAAAAATAATTAGCATCAGAAGTGTCAGAAAGCAAACTTATCTGAACAACGTGTCTCTAGTGGAAGGTTTGTGAAAGCCTAATATGTGAATTAATCCCCAAGTGACATTTGGGGTTCTCTTTTTACAGGGGATTTGAGACGGTAGGATCCCGAAATCCTCGTGCCTAATAAGATTTGGCAGGCCCCGAAAACACCAGGGCCTACGGATCCCAAAGTTCTCGTGGTCCATGGATTCTAAGCATCATGGTAGGTCAACTATTTAGAGGTTGAATGCTATTGAGGTTAACCAGTGTGCAACTGACCCGCTGTATATGTCTAATAAAATAAAGTGACCTCTCATAGAGTAGGTCCTTAAAAAGGTCGGCTATTAGGGGTGCCTTACAGATGTCCCCTCCGCAAGTCCAATTCATTCCATGTTTTGGCCTAATCAACAAATTTTCAAATCGTCGACCCTTAACTCAAATAAAAGCCAAGTGAGTGAAACTTCATGTACCGATCCCCTAACTTGTCGATTCGGTGCCTCTGCATATTTACCTCCTAGCCTTTTACTCTTTAACTTTGACCCCAAGGGTATATTGATAAATAGGGGGTAATAACTGCACTTTAGTTTTCAACACCTCATTCTCATTATAAATAAATGGCCAAAAGCTTTATTTTTTTTATTCTCTAATATTGTCGTCTTTTGGGTCATCTCTTAAGCGTTGGGACTCTAGGCCATCCAGTCATGGACTAGTGAATAACAATAGGTTTTTTAACACTAAGTCCTTTTCCCCTAGACACATCTAACTGGAATGCAAGCAAGTCGCTCATGTGAAGTGTTGAATAAGGTGCATAAACTGACCTAAAACTAAAACTCCAGAGGTAACCTTAACTTGCTGCAAAATGCATCTTCTAAAGAAAGGTAAAATATCGCAAACAAGAAAGAAGTTCTAGGTAAAACATGAGTAGTACCAAAAGTTATTTGATGATATATAACTTGTGACCTTACTAGCTGTCATGATGGTGACTTTCTGCATGACTATGTTTCTTAACCAGCCTCAGTCTCCTCTAAATCAAGATAGCAAGGCTTATTCACCCCCATTCCAAAGCTGAATCTCCCCCCTTAACCAAGGTCATTGGGAATGTAGACTTTAGGGTTAAGTAACTTAGTAGTTGATGTAGGTTTATTTTTTCTGCCGCTAGCGATTAAATGTTTGGACAAATATGATAATCGGATCCCTTTTGACCCACTTCTAGAAGTAATTGCTAAGTTGGATTCATGTCGATCATAACATTTTGTATTCAGCTAATTATGGTGGACTATTATCTTTGTATTGCAGACCTTAAGATTACAACTTAATAATGTAAATGATTGTTTATCTATATATAAAGTTGTGTTCCTAAATTCATTAGTTTTGCTTGTTATACATATGTTTTTTTGTTGTTAATTTAACTAATAGTGACCTTTAAGGTCAGCGTGAATTATTTATACGTATTTGTATCACATTGCAACCTTCAGAAAAACATCTGGAGTTGTATTACAACCTTCAAAACTTCCATTTTATACTTAGAATAATTGTAACATACTTAGCAAAGCTTTCAGAATGGTATTACAATCTTCACTCATTTATAAATATATTAGAATGGCTTCAGCTACCAATTAAAAAAACAAAATTACGAGGTGATCCTTAGTGGTTACCGAAAGCTTTAGAATAATTTAAAAATATTCAATAAGTAATGGAAATTAGAGAAAGGACCTTAAGCATATGTAGTCTTACTGACCTATTTAGATACTCAAGGTCTATTCATGACCTTATAAAACATAAGATGTTTATATGGCAAATTTATGGCCCCAATGTATAAAGAGCGGGTCGCTCATATGGGGTATTGATATTGCATGGCCCAAGTACATAAGAATGGATTCGCGTATGTGAGTCATTGAATTATATTGCTTAGGCGTATTAGAAGATTAGTCACTTATACGAGGCATTAATATTGTGTGACCTAAGCACATAAGAGGAGGTCGGGCATGTGAGGCGTTAAAGTATATGACCTAGGCATATGAAGAGATTAGTCACTCATATGAGGCGTTGATATTGTATGACCCAAGCACATGGGAGTGGGTCGCGCATGTGAGGCGTTAAAGTATATGGTCCAGGCATATGAGAAGATTAGTCACTTATACAAGGCATTGATATTATCTAGCCCAAGTACAATGGAGCAGGTTGCGCATGTAAGGCATTAAAGTATATGGCCTAGGCGATGAGGAGATTAGTCACTCATACAAGGCGTTGATAATGTATGGGCTAAGCAGATAAGAGCGGATCGCTTATGTGAGCCATTAAAGTATACAACCTAAACATATGAGGAGATTAGTCACTCATACGAAACATTGATATTGAGTGGCTTAAGCACATGCAAGAAGGTCGCGCATGTGAGGATTTAAAATTATATGACCTAAGCATATGAGGAGATTAGTTGGTCATACGAGATGTTAAGTGGCCTAAGCACATGGGAACAGGTCGCGCATGTGAGACGTTGAAATTGTATGGCCTAAGTGTATAAGGAGATTAGTCGCTTATATATTTTATGGCCCAAGCACATGGGAGCAGGTTGCGTATGTGAGACATTGAAATTATATGGCCCAAGCGTTTGAAGAGATTAGTCGCTTATACGAGGCGTTGATATTGTGTGGCTTAAGCACATAAGAGTAGGTCGTGCATGTGAGACGTTGAAGTATATGGCCTAAGCGTATGAGGAGATTAATCGCTCATATGAGACATTAATATTGTATGGATTAAGCACATGGGAGAGTGTCGCACATGTGAGTCATTAAAGTTCCCAAGCGTATAAGGAGATTAGTCTTTCATATGAAGCATTGATATTGTGTGGCCCAAGTACATGAAAGCAAGTCGCGCATGTGAGGCATTGAAATTATATGGCCTAAGCATATAAGGAGATTAGTTACTTATACAAGATGTTGATATTGTGTGGCTTAAGCACATAAGAGCAGATCACACATGTGAGACGTTGAAATTATATTGCCTAAGTGTGTGAGGAGATTAGTAGCTTATACAAGGCAGCTGATATTTTATGGCCTAAGCACATAGGAGCAAGTCGTATATGTGAGACATTGAAATTATATGGCCCAAGCGTATGATGAGATTAATCCCTCATACGAAGCGTTGATGTTGTGTGACCCAAGCACATAAGAGTATATCGTGCATGTTGTGACATCCTTGACCAAAAGCATACGTCTTTTTGACGTCATTTCACATATTTTATACATTTTTGTTTAAATGCATTAGAGTATGACATGATATATGGCATTTACATGAAATATATGATTTGGGAAATGATTATAAATGAGTTAAAAATGATAAACGAGAGTGTTTTTAAGTTCGTTTATCGTCGAAAGACATAAACGGAGCTAAGTAGGGTTTTCGGACCTGCGCGATCGGAAAATGCCGAAATCGCGTCAAATATGAGTCAAATGATTTTGATATGATTTTATATGTTCATATACATGATTTAAAGAGT
>CANUEY010060631.1:0-11735 GCA_948099555.1 Croton setiger | reverse complement strand
TACTATATGAGCAACATAGACGTTTAAGCACTTTTAACATATAATATCTCTACATGGAATGCAATGATGTTCACCATGCATATGTCATGCCATACCTTATTTACTATAATATATATATTCTTTTAATCATGAGCATTGTTAATAGATTACAAATCATATGACAAACAACATCTATATGATAAGATGATTCTATTATTGAATTGCGAGAGAGAGATCCTAAGCTTCGGCTGACCGACCCAGAGGTAGGATGACAGAACTGACGCTGTTAGTTGCTCCAAGAGAAACCTGGAATCATGTAAAGGCAATTTAATGAGTTGCGAACTCAGTAAGTGCAAACTATGTCATATAAACAAAGCAATAATATCATAAATGCATAAGGTTAAACAGAACCTATTATAGGCATTCATCTTTCAGAACTCCTCTTATCCAAATAATCACAGATATTATCATCTGTGTTACTTTACATATCCATATAAGTCATTACATAATTATATACAAATGTAACATAACATATAAAGCAATATAATCAAAATATATCAATAAAACCATCTTTATCATGTGAATCATCTCTGTCATATAATCATCTCTATCTTATAATCATCTCTGCCATTTAAACATCTCTATCATATAATAATCTCTGTCATATAAATATCTCTATCATATATTCATTTCTGACATATAAACATCTCTATCATATAATCATCTCTGTCATATAAACATCTCTATCATATAATCATCTCTGTATGCATAAAATGCTATATGTCATGTTTTCTCTGTTCTTTAGTTGTGATTATCGACCAAGTGTTGCCCTGGGAATTTCACCTGTGGCGATTTTCTATAACATATAAGCCCGTAGGCATCTCTGTAAAAACCCGTAGGTTATTTCTGGTGAAATTTGCACACACTGGCTTCGATAATCACAACGCCTGTAATTATGTCATGTGAAATACATTTATGCAATATATACATTTCATAGCAATATCTCTCATATAAGCATATAGCCAGATTTCAGTACCGGTGAAAATATCATATATATTTCTATCCAGATCAAACAACTCAACTAGTCGGATTTTAGTACCGACTCAAGAACCACAAACAAATCAAATCATATAACACATATCTCTGGTTGACCGGGCTTCATACCGGTCCAAACAATTCAATATAGCAAGTAAGCAATATCACAATTCCATATCTCTAAGTAAGTGGTTTAACACTTACCTTACTGCTGTGAACTCGGTTGGGTCTCGGGTAATTCACCATGTCCTGCTCGAGGACTCAACGCTCCTATAATGCATAATATAGCAACCAAGTTCAACAAATCAACTCTAGAACCCATATAAGCTAAGATGCATGTTTTAATACTTTATTCTCTGATTTAATTGAGTTTTAATTTCAATCCGATTAATTTTCTATAATTTAAAACTTAATCTCTAAAAATCTCTGCTTTAAAATTATTTAAGGTTAATATAAAAATAATTGATAATCTTTATTTAACATATAATAATTATAATTAAACATATTTATAATTATTAAAACCATTTATAACTTTTAAATAAACTAACAAATTTTATCAAATATCTAATATGCATAACTATCCTAAACAGAAACTTTTGTAGCTAACCAACATATTACCGAGAAGTTCATATTTCAAGTCTAAATCTTTCATCAATAACGTTAGAATTCACTAAAAATCAACTTCCCATCATTTAATAAACTAGGTTAGAATATTATGTTGAGGAAACATAAAATACCATCCGTCAAATCACCAAATAGAAAAGATTTTAAGTTTTTGGAAGCTTACCTCAATCAATTTCTAGCAAAATCCCTTTGAGTGAAATTATGATTCTTACTCTGTACTTTGTTGAGCACGAAGCACAAACCTTTTCTTTTTTTTTTTTATAATACCGACTGGACGTGGATGAGTATAGAAGAAAATAAATGACTAAATATAATTAGGAGCTCACATTTCAATTTTTTATGATTATCTATTTTAAAACGTTAAATTTTCTTATCTCTATTGTCTCTATCTATTAACATTTCTGTTCTATTTCATGTGTTACCCACTAATACATTAAAATGATATATTTTATTTATTTCATATACATGTATTAAATTTGATTTCTTTCTTCCTTATAGGTTTCATGAAATTATTATTATTATTATTATTATTATTATTATTATTATTATTATTATTATTATTATTATTATTATTATTATTATTATTATTATTATTATTATTATTATTAACAACTTCGGTAAAAATCCGGGTCCGAGAATATTCGCGGCCCAAGCGGCACCCGCTACCAGTCCCGTGCCTCAACTATGTTGGTGGAACCGAAATTTACCACGTCATCGTAAAAGTACGACTTCCAATTCAAAATTATTTACATATTACATTATTTTCCAAATCATTTAATTTCAAAACAATTTCTTGTAAATTATTCGCATTATTGACGTTTTATCGGTCGGGATAGTTAAAATACTAGACGTGTCATCGTTTACGTCAATCTACTGTAAACAAGTCTTGAAAACTTAATTTATTCATATATTTAACTTAATCTTTTATAATATTCACATTTACTTAATTTCTTAGCATGTAAGAAATCTCTAATTAAATTAATGCTTATACGATAAAATCGTAAAAATGAGTTATGTTTAAAGACAGGTATGACATATGATTTAGGTTTGGGATGTCACAATGTAAATGAGTTTTACCAACAAATACAAAGCTGAAGGTTCCATTTAGCGGTACAAAGCAAGACTAGTTGCAAAAGTATATACCTAGACTTACAGAATTGATTATTCTGAGACATTTTCCCCGGTTGCAAAAAGATCGATACGATTAGAGTATTATTCTCCATTGCTGCTAACTATGAATGGCCTCTATATCAACTTGATGTAAAAATTTCATTTTTGCATGGTGACATAAAAGACGAAGTCTACATGGAAGCACCCTCTGAGTTCTCAAAGGACTTTAAACAAGGTGAAGGATGTCGGCTGAAAAGAGCTCTTTATGGTTTAAAACAATATCCAGGAGCATGATTTGACCGATTTACTAGAGTTATGAAGAAGATCAGATTCAAACAGAGTAATACGGATCATACCTTATTCTTAAAACGAAGGAATGGTCTGGTTACATACTTGATAATCTAGTGGATGACATGATCATTACCGGGAATGATCGGGAAGAAATAATATATCTAAAACTACAACTATTTAGGGAATTTGAGATGAAGGAAGAGGTTCTCAGATCAAAACAAGGGATATTTATCTCTCAGAGAAAATACATCAGACCAATGGAATGAATAATGCATAAAGTTAGGAAGATATTTCCTTGGAATTGAGGTTCTCAGATAAAAACAGGGGATATTTATCTCTCGGAGAAAATACATCATTGACTTACTTGTAGAAGCAAGCTTAATGGGGTGTAAACCAGCAGAAACACCTATGCAAGTCAATCATGGTCTAAGAATCGAAGAAGGTATTGAACAGACAGACTAGGAGCAGTATTAAAGACTGGTTAGAAAACTCATTTACCTATCACATACAAGGCCAGATATAGCCTATGCAATGGGGTTGTTAGTCAGTTTATGCATAAACCGCAAGTATAACATATGAATGCTGCGCCAAGAATTGTTCGGAGAGGAGTATTGTTCCAAAAACATGGACACCTTGAAATTCAAGGTTATACAGATGCTGATTAGACTGGAAGTCCGGTTGATCAGAGGTCAATGTTTGGATACTTTACTATCGTAAGAGGAAACTTGGTGACTTGGAGGTGCAAGAAACAAAAGGTCGTTGCGTTATCAAGTGCGGAAGCTGAGTTTAGAGGAATCGTTAAAGGGCTGGGCGAGATATTGTGGTTACAAAAATTATTAGCAGAGATTGGATTCCCGATGCAAACAGCTGAAATGTGACAACAAAGTAGCATTGAGCATCTCAAAAAATTCGGTGCAACATGATCGCACTAAACATATTGAGATAGACAAGCACTTCATTAAAGAGAAACTAGAAAATGGGATCATCAGACTGCCTTTTGTAAAGTCAGAAGAACAACTGGCAGACATACTAATTAAAGTGGTGCCAGCACGGGCGTAGAGCTCTTTCCAAGTTGAGTATCTGTAATCCGATAATTCAACTTGAGGGGGAGTGATAAAAAACAGAAACAGTTTGAATTAAACAGATAAAATAGAGTAGAAACAAACTCAATCTTAATTTCAGTTATCAAGGGATTTCTGTTACAAAATTTGTTGTATAAATATGTAATCAATGAAGAAAAAATCATTAAGCAATATAAATTGTTTTCAGTAAACATAAATTTTTGTTTAACAATTGTTAAACAAAAGTCATTTTAGGGTATTGTTTTTTGGAAGTTAAAAATACGATGAAAATGTTAAACTTTTAAAATGTTCATGTGAAAATTTTAGTTAGGTTTGAATAGTATATAAATTTAAAAAAATACTTAATAGATACAATATAAATATAAATAAAAATATAAAAACTAAATTTGTTATAACAATAATATTAGTAAATTTAAAATAATAATAGAATAATTAAATAAATAAGCATATGTTAATTTTATGAAAAATTAATGTTTAGAAAGTTGAATCGTCCAAGTATAAGAGCCGTCAAAAAAGAAAAATTGTCGAGGTCTATGAAAAAGAAAGGGACGCGAGTTGGAGCGAGGGGGCGTTAAATTGAAGAGTATAGGCATAGATTGAGGTGTAAGCAAAGAAAAAGGAGAGGAAGAGCTGATGGAAAGTGGAGGGAGAGAAGCAGAGGAGATGGTTAGGCTTAGCCCAGCAGCTCAGTTGTTTCATGCTCCTCGTTTTAACTGTCATATTATTGCAGTTTTGGGTTCTGATATTCCCATCAACCCTGCCATCATCAAGTTTGGATTACAACAATCTTTGATTAAGCATCCTCGCTTCTCCTCCAAACTGGTACTTTTTCTTTTTCTTTTTCTTTTTTTTTATATATTTCATATTTTATTAATCACCTAGTAATTAATTTTTGTATCATATAAAAAAGCTTGTTGACTTGTGGCTGGCCGTTGTGTTTATCAAATACATGTGGAATATATTTTAAAACTCTAATTATAATGTATTATTGACAACACATGTCGTACCAAACAGTAATAACCACTTCCAAATAATGATAACCATAACATGTAGAATATATCCTCTGTCAAAGGGACACTGCTTGGTTCTTGGACAAGCAAAAGAAAAAAAAATTGAAATATTCATAATTTATTTAATAATAAAATTTCTCGACTATTTATGCCATAATTTTATCCGATTTAATAATTTAATTTTCAAAAATAATTTTTAAATAGAGTTAATTATAATTTAGTCCTCTGTTTTTTTTAAATGATTTTTGAACGGATCAATTATACTTATATCGATTCAATTCTTCCCTAAAAAATATATCAATTCTTAATTAACTAAGTGATCTTCTATTATAATTTTTTTGGTGGATACTTTTTTTTTCTTAACAATGAGCGGGTGGTTGACTATTATCAAAGTAAAGATAATGGTGGAGAATTTAAAACGATGATTCATTCTTGAACTAATTTTTTCACCACAATTTATCATAAAAATACAATTATGTATTAAATAACAAAATTGGTTGAATACTATAATCGTATTTTGGTTACTTTTTTGTTTGTTTTAATGAGTATATATATATAAAAAAAAAAGATAGATGTCTGATAAATTAAAAGCAAACCATCCATTGATACCAATTTTTTATTATGCAATCATCAACTCAAAGCAAAGCTGTCATCATCACCATAATCTAGCCTATGGTTCCTCCAACTCATTCCACATAACAGTAATTGGCTCATCAAATCAGCAATAAAAATTGAACATTTTTCACCCACTAAAACTGATGATAATCTATATAACAACTTAAAGATAATTTAAAAACAATAACAAATAAGCGCATGTAATAATAATAAGTTAAGAATTTACCATTTCATTAATTGTAGGGTGTTTTCTAAATGACTTCAATGATCCCATGGTGATTTTAAACTTTAAAAAATGGTTGTTAACAGAAAAAGAGAAAGAATGAAACATGCCTAAAATATGAAAAATTAAAATGAATGAAGAAGATGAGAGGTTACAAATGTATTTATAGAGTAGATGTTATTCAAAATTTTTCACTTATCTTTTTTTTTTTAAATAAAATAATTTATTATAATCTTTTGTTAATTATGTTTTTGCAAATTAATATCCTTCACACATGCATTAATATATTTATCAGTAATTTATTATGATAACCAATGACAATTTTTATAAATAAGACTATTGAATCTAATATTTCATCTAACATTAGAAAATATAGGACTATAATCTCTGATATTTATTCTCTAAGTATATTAATTACGAATCCCAACAACAAATTGAACGAAAAAAAAATTGTACCTAAAAAACCAAGTGTATCATTAGAAAATAAAAAATTATTCTAACAACCAATCTTATACTTATACGTCATAAAACATGTCAATTTTTTAACAAATATTTCAACAACACTAAACATTTAACATAATAATAACCATTTTCAGATATAATAGTTTACAAACCATAATTTACATATATCATAATAAGTTATACAAAACTATTGACAACAAACCAAAATAACTATATTATTTGTACTTTATATGCCAAATATATGATTATTAATTACAAAACATGATATAACCAAAATCTATATGCAACTATACATATGATGTGGAAAGAGGGAAAGAGGTCTAGACTTCAGCTGAACCGACCCGTGCATATGTTGGTGAAGTGTTAAATTTCACTCAAACTGCAGATCTGAAAACATAAATTGCGATTTTGATGAGTCGCATACATAGCAACTATAAACTAAAACAATTCAAAGCAAATCATAAATCATTTTATCATATCAACCATTAAGTCACAATAATTCACATTCTTATTTAAATCATCAAAACATCATGATATAATAATGCAAATGATATGTAATTCCATTTAACTTCGCTATGATCTATCAAGCCAAGTATTGCGCCCGGAAATTTCACAGAGCATGTGACAATAGCTGGTCAATAACACTAGACCTGAATTTTTCATAGGTCAATCAGAAGCACTAGACCTGAATGTATCATAGTTCAGTTCATAATATGACCCGTAGGTCCATCCATAGCAATATGTTCACCTGAAGGTCCATTCGTAGTAATATGTTGACTTGAAGTTTTATCTGTCACTTCACATAGAAACCCGTAGGTTTCTTTTGTGAAAAATGCAAATACCGGTCATGACGATCACAACAGCCATAATTAAGTCTTGTAAGAATGCATTGACGTGACAAATGAACATTTATCACGATATTTCATATAACCCAATGCTCGGGCTTCAATATCGGTCCAAACAGTGTATATATCCAATAGCAAATCTTAATAAGTTAATTGGTCGGATTTCAGTACCGACGCAATGACCAAAATCACAATATTTCAATATCGAATAAATCCAAATGACCAGGTTTCAATACTGGTTCAAACAGTTTAATAATCATATATTCAAAGCAAATAAGTCAGTCAATTGATCGGACTTTAGTACCGGTCTAAACAGTTCAATATCAATAATATTCATCACACTATCACAATTCACAAACGAAAATCAATAAGTTTACACTTACTTCAAAGCTGTGAACTAAGTCGGGTCCAGGGTTGTTCACCCCGCCTAGGGCTGTAAACGAACCGAATCGAACCGAACAGTAATAGGTTCAGTTCGAGTTCCTTTAGGTATTTGTGGTGTTCGAATTCGAATTTGTATTCGACTCGAACATTAATTACAAGTTCGAATTTGATTCGACAATTATCGAAAATATTTGCAAACAGTTCGATTATTATTCGATTATAGTATTCAATTCAAATATTCGAATTATAGTTCGTTTAACCAAAAAATTGCTGCAAATAAATTGTTTTTAAACATTACAACCCAACTATTTTAACATTTTAAATTTAAAATTACAAGTTCATAAAAATAATTTACATTAATCCAATAGTTAACCCACACTAATTTACATCTAAAAAAAAATTAAATTCAAATTAATTAAATTAGATTAGTAAATAAGATGCAAAACCACAAACAGGCATACCTAATGCCCTACGACTGCAACGCACACAATCATTTTGTTGTTTAAAGTTGAACAATTGAAGCAGAATCTCTTTGTTTCTCTCCTTCCCTTCACTATAACTTAATTGTGTGCGCAATCGTTGCGAGATCTATACTCTTTAACGTTCTGAATTAACTCTGATAGTCCCCGCTTAGATCAGTCCTATCAGATCTAGTTTGTGGGTTTTCCGACTAGGCTACAGAGGCTGTATACTGTAAGAGTAAGACTAGATAGAAAGATGACACATTTCCAGTGTCTCTTATTAAGAAGAGGTTCAAAAAGAAACGAGTTTCAGAAATAAAATTTTTGTAATTAGACATGTACAAATACTATTTTAGAACATTATTCCATTTTATCTTCACAACAGGTTTCATTTTTATAAAGAAAAATAGAAGTTCGCCTAAAGATGCAGAAGCATTCTTTCAAATTACCATATTGAAAATCGAACGTAGCTTTTACATAATTAGATACGTATAATACATTTAAAACTAAAAAAACAAAAGTTTAGGTATGAAAATCGAAGCTCACAAACAAAATAAGAAAATGCAAAATGAAATCAAGAAGCAAGAAGACAAAGGATTACTAGAAAGCGAGAAATGGGAGATCCATGGCATATTACTGAACGGACTCCACGTTGGCTGAATCAAGGTTGGCGCACGTGGTCTGGTAATGCTGGAAGAGCTAGCAGCGGAGCTGACGATCGATTCTTGTGCTTTATTGAAGGTTTCCTGTCAAATCCAATTACAACATTAAATCACCAAAATCAATAAGAATACAATTGAAAAATCATCAAAAACAGAGAGAATATGAAGGCATCAATAAAATCCTAGTCGTCACAATTGCAAATGCTCATTCATAAAGAAAACTTCAAACTTCATTAATTAAAATATGAAGATGAAAGAAGAAGAAGGGCTAGAACAATGGTGGGTGATGATGTGCAATGCGGCTGTTTGTGGTGGAATATTAGGGTTAGTATAATTGTGTGTGTGTCTATATATATATATATATATATATATAACGACGCCATTTTAAGGGTGTTCAAAAAACAATTCGCGTTATATTTGATTCGAGTTCGGTTCGTGAAATATTCAAACTCGAAAATTCGGTTCGTTTAATTTTCGAATATGAATCGAATCGAATTTTTTCTGAATCGAACACCGAATGAACCTCGAACTGTTTGGTTCGTTTACAGCCCTAACCCCGCCCCCTCTAACACTCGATGCTCCTATATTATAAAGCATAACAAATATTCAAATTATCATATAAGCAATTAACATATGCTATGATGCATGATTAAACATTTATCTTTTTTAATTAATTTAATTCCATTATCAAATAATATCATTGCCTTTCAATTTTAACTTAAATCACATATTTTCTCTATTAAAAACACTATTAAAATTATTTATCAAACTTAGTTTATCAAATATTAATCATATTTAACAATAATTATAATTATCAAACTTAATTTATTAGCCAATTAGCCCAAACAATAAAAATAAATGCAATTGAAACCAAAAGGGACTCAATTGAATAGTTTTTCAAAGTTTTTTGGGCTTAAAAAGTCTGGTAGTAGGTTCTTGGGCCAAAATATAATTTCTAGAATTTAATTTAGGCGGAGGTACCTAATTGCAAACATTTTAAACTTTTCAGAGGCATAATTGAAATGCGGCAATAAGTTTAGGGGCCAAAATATATATTTTTTATATTCAATTCAGGCGGAAGGACCTAATTAAAAATGCGCTAGAACTTCAGGGGTCAAAACATAATTTATCAGAAATTAAATATGGCAGGACTAAATTGAAAACAATTAAAACTTTGCTAGAAGGACTAAATTGCATTAAATTATAAACTTTAGGAGCCAAAATGTAATTTTACTAAATTTAGGTACTCAAGTGGTAAATTCATCAAAACATAGTCTGTGCTGCCGTTTTGATCATCTTCCTCCTCCAGCCAGCAGCTTTCCCCCGATTACCTTATTTCTGGACCCAACTTTCAAGTGATTTCCCGACGGTTTTCTAGCAACTTTCCGGGCATTTCTCACCACTACTCTCTTCCCAGAAACACCCTCAAGTTATTCCTAAGCCCCAAATCAATCCATGCAAGCTAGTTTTTCTTCTTTTTCTCTCTCTTTCTCTCTTCCCGCTCATTGCCTCTCACAACCCTATTTCTAGTTCTCCAATGTTTTTCTTCGTTTCTGTGATTTCTCTCCCCTTTCTTCCCTTTCTACTTCATTCCTAATCTTCCTTAGGTACCCTAGAAGCTCTGGAATTTGTTGGTTTCTTCTTTTTTTTCTCTTCTCTCTTCTCTTTTTTTTTTTTTCTGTTTTTCCTTCATGGTTACTCTTACCCTCACTTTTCCACATCTTCAACCCTTCTCTCTAGACCCTTAAGGTCCCAAAAAACAAATCCCAAACATAAACTTTATACCTCATACTTCGATTTTAAATGAAAAGTTGATAATTATCCTAAAAACCTAACTTTATTATTTTCTTCCCCTTTTCCTTTTGTTTCTGTTCGAATCCAACCTATTCAAATGATTTTCTTTCATTTTTATGATTAAAATAATAATAATAAACATTATTTAAAGTTTCGGCGAAATCGGGTCCGAAAAATATTTGTGGCCCTATCGGCGTCTGAAACCGACTCTAGAACCTCAACGATGTCGGCGAAGCCAAAATCATACGACGTCGTCGTAGTTTTAGGGTTCCAAAACAAATAATATTTATTCAATAACCAAAATATAAAATGTCAAATTCATTTCTTTTAAATTTTCCGCGTTTTCAACGTTTCGTCGGTCACGATAACAAAAACTCTAAACAGACGTCGGTTACGTCGACAGACTGTAAACAAGTTTAAAACTTAATTTATTCACATTTTTTACTTAATTCTGTAACATATTTAAATTATTAATTTCTTAACAAATAAGAAACTTAAACTTAAAATGATGTTTATGTGATGAACAATATAAAAATGCATGTTATGCTCAAAATAATGTTATGAATAACACTGAGTTTGATTAGATATGTCACAACTTAAAAAAAAAAGTTAATTATGCTAATTATTCTACGGAAATTTAACTCACCTGCTAATAAAAAATAAATATATTCTTTCTTTTTTAATAATATTCAGTTTTTAAAATTAAATCACTTCTTAAAAAGATTGTCTTTTAAATTATTTTTAATATTTTATATTTGGATTATAATTTATATAATTAAAAATTTAAAGATAAAAATGATCTAACAACAATATCTTCAAATATTAATTTAAAATTTAATTGAAAAAAATTAATCAAGAAAATAATTTAGCTTTTAGACATGAGATTAGAATTTAGACAATTAGGTTTGGAGTTCATAACATTAGGTTTGGATTTAGGACAATATGTTTATTACAATCTGGTGCTTTATATATATATACAACTCACTTTTGTTTTGTTAAAATTAAAAATGGAAGTTATGTTGAGTTAGGAAAAGCTCTACTCTTTCCTTGCAAAAAAAAAAAAAAAAAAAAAAAAAAAAAAAAAAAAAGAAAATAAAAATTTTGCACCCGTAAAATTTTTTTTTTCCCTTAAAAAAAATAAAATTTATTATTTAAACA
>CANUEY010060630.1:0-11604 GCA_948099555.1 Croton setiger | reverse complement strand
GAATTCAATTAATCATGAAAGGACTAAAAATATTAAGGAAAATATTTTCGAAAAAGAGGAAAGAGCGAACCGAAAAGAAATTAGGCCGATTTCTAATTTAAAATTCTTTATCATCCTCGGATGATTTTGGGGTGCAAAAATCGAACGTCAACATAACCATTGGAGCTAAATTCCCAGAAACTCTCTAGATTAATCCATCGGAGCTAAATCCTCAAAGTTGGCTCCTTAACACTGTTTACCCAGAATCCAGAATTTGCCTAACTCTCAACCCAACTTCCAGCAACTTTTCCGGCCATCTCCGGTGGTTTTCTGGCAAACTAAAATGACAGATCTCTAGACAAACATACCCTCTACAAACCCATATAGCCAAAACTCATATAGGCTTCACTAATTGGATGTTATAATCCTCCAAAAGTAGCAATCTCAAAACTGCCTCTATACTTAGAATTTCTACCCAGAATTTTGTTCATCTTCTCACACGAATTCCAGCCCTTTTCTAACCAATTTAACACTTTAAATCACTTCATATGCAACCTAAAAACATGTAAGAACAATTGAATGGAAAGATTTACCTACGGTTCCTTAATTTTTCTCTTCTTTTCTTTCTTCCTTTTCCTTTTCTTTCTCTTTCTTTTCTTCTTCACTTACCCAACGTGTACCATCTAATTCCCTGCTATTCCAAGCCTTGTTTCCAGCCTCCACCTCATGCCAAACACCACAGCAAATAGGCCAGCAGCAGCTTGGGTCAATTTGCACACAAACTTACCTATTTTAGCCTTTAAACTTAACTTAACCATAAGGTTTTCTTCATTCTTTCACTTTCATCTTTCAACCTCACAAACCAGCCTCTAAAATCATTCCAGCAGCCATTTAAAATACATTTTGGTGTCAAAATAATATGTAGAACACGTGTCTGAAGTTTCGTAAAAAAATCGGAATCCGAAAAGGGGTCGCGGCTTGCTCGGTGCCCTAAACCGAGTCCGAAGCTCGATGATTTTTACGGAACTAAAACCGTACGACGTCGTCGCACAATTAGGGTTCCAAAACTCTTTAAAACATGTTAACAAACATATATCAAAATATCAAAGTCATTTGGATCATATTTTACGCGATTTCGGCATTTTCCGATCCCGCGGGTCTGAAAACCCTACCTAGCTCCGTTTGTGTCTTTCGACGGCAAACGAGCCTATAACATAACTTTTTTCTCTTATTCAAATCATTTATTATCATATTCAAAACATATCCAAATCATGTCCATGTTATATATCATATCAAACTATAATGCTTTTTAATTGAAAATGCATAAAATGCATGTGATGACGTCGAAATGACGTAGGTTAAGGTTTGGGGTGTCACACGTACGCTACATAACGAATCCAGAGGATTGGAGGCTTCCCCCAGAACGTACACGGAGGTTACATAGGCTCGATTGAGGCCTACACCGTGTTTGTGAGTTTATTTATTTTATTAATGTATTTAATTTATTTAATGAATTTTCGTATTTAATTTTATTTATTTTAGTTGATTTTAATATATATTTTTGACAATTGTAGGCGAGAACTGCAAATATGGTTGCAGATATGGCGGACGATATGCTAGCTCGGCATTTGGTCGATCACCATTAATGATTTCATGGATACATTCGAAATGATTCGTGACGAAATACGTCGCAGTCTGCATATCCATCAGACATAGCCAAATATCGTGCCTACTCAAACATTTGGTGCTCCAGTGCGTCCACATCGGCCCCAACAAGAAATTCGCCGCGGAGGGCGTGGCGGCCGCTTGTCTAACAGCGGTAAGCGGCGACTGCATCCTTTACCAGGACAGCAACCGCAACCAGCGCATGAATCACCTCATATTTCTGATCAGGATGATTATGCTTCATTATTTGAGGAACATGAGTTGAATGCCATTTTTGCTAACATCACCAAGCAACAGCATCACGAACTGGAGAATCTGGAGCAAAATTTGGATCTACAGGCGAACGAGTCATCCAACCAGGGGAATACTGATGTTCTGTAGGAGCAGACTCCTCTATTGGCGCTGAGGCGGGAGACTAGAGCTAGGAAGGCTCTCCGATATCTCGGGTCTTCACACATTAAAGAATTACCTTGACGCTGAAACGAGAACAATTAGATATTTTGTAGTCATTTTTGGTAATATGATTGAAATATTATGTAAATATTTTTTGTCTGATGTATATAAATTTCCATTATTATTACTCGGTTAAATACTTTAAATATTATTATTAAGTTAATTTTTTTTTCTGGTGTATATAAATTTTCATTTAAATAAATTTGTAATATTTTTTATACAACTAAAATATTATAATACACTACATATATAGGAAAAAAAAAGAAATTCGAAATTGTGTTAATAATATAAAATAAAATAAATTATATATTATACAGTTAAATTGGAGCTCTATCAAACGGTCCTTAAATGGAAATTAAATTTAATTTAAATGGAAATTAAATTAAATAAATTTCCATTTAATGACTTTTTTCTGTTTTTTCGTCCTTAAATAGCCTATTTTTGTTTTTGCAAGTTTGATTTGCGAAATAAAGCTGACAAAAAAAAAAATATTTCACTACTTCCGCAAGATGGACTTGCGAAAGTGGACCTTTGCAAGTCCATCTTGCGGAACTAAAATGTCCGTAAGATGAACTTGCAAAAGTCCACTTTCGCAAATCCATCTCGCGGAAGTGGTGCTAATTCGTTTTTAATTAGTATTTCGCAAGTCCATCTTGCATAAAAGTTATTTTCGTCCACATTTTAAATTTCTTTGGTTTTTTTTGTCTATCATTTAAATTTCGTAATTTTTTTTAAAATGCACCCTACCAGCCACCCCTAGTTCCACCCTGCTTGAAATGCTGAGACTTATTAAACTTTGTAGCTTAAAGGGAATAACAGTGTTCCCATCATTCACCCATAATTTCTATATAATGTCTACAAAACTTAAATATTATATTTCCCAAGTCAGCTTCCTTACTCTCTACTCATACTATTCATTCATCTAAACCTCACATTGTGCATCTAAAGACAGAAAACAAATGTTTGTTTCTTTATCTAGGGTATAACAAACCCAATTTTGGTATTCATTTATTTTGTATTTTCTGTCCAACTAATTGAAATTAACAAAATAATCTAGAAAAAAAATTATGGAATTTAAAATTGATTTTTATTTAATTAATTTATCAACTATGAATAAATTTTATAAAATTAATACATTATTGTATTTAAATTTTTAAATTAATTAAATATGATTAAAATAAATTAAATAAAATTTATTAAAAAAATGAAATTTGATCATATTCTTCTAGTTGATAAAACTATCAAATTAATTTTTCTAACCAAACTATAAGAAAAATAGACAAAAGAAACTTAAAATGTAACAAAGCGAAAACATAGGATATCTTTATATATTTGTTGAAACTTAGGAATCCAATTGTATATTAGCATGAACTTCGGAATGATCATAATTCTCCTTTTTATTTTTTAAATAAAATTCAACATACGATTTTTTTAATTGATATGTTTAAAATTTTAATAATTAAAATTTCTATAAAAAATTAATTATTACATTGATAAAATATATAAATAGGTCTATCAAACTTATAAAATATAAAAATAGTTTAATATCTTGAGTCAGATGTGCAAATGTGGTTCGGTTTCAAAATTCATGTCACAACCGAATTTATGCCTTTTGGAAATTTGAACGGACTATTTCCACGACCAACAAAAATTTACCCTATATTTCTGAACTAAAATTTATTTGTGAAGAGAAGTAATTTTGTGAAATAATTCAAAGTCAAGGATAAAGAGGTGATTGAGGGAGATCATAAACATGATCAAGAAAAAAAAAAGTGTCATAAAAAAACAAAACAAAATAAAATTTGGATGGGAGAAGAATGGCTTCTCTTGGAAGCCAAACTTAAGAATGCATATTAGAATCAGTACATAATCTTCTAAATTAGAAAACAACTCAATCACACTAATTGTGATTGATCTGTTATAATTACCTGCTAATGTTATATATACGCAAATCTTTCCACAAAAACATATTGAAAAAAAAAAATAAAAACTTTTTCTCCTAAATTAAACATAGTATTAGAGCTTGGTTTCGGTCAAGAACCTAAGATAATTCTGAGCTCATCATCTACCAAAACTTACTCTAGTAGATAAGGTGAGCTCATCTACAACAAAAACAATGAAATATTCTATCCATGTTAACAAACTACTGGAATTGCTTCAGCAAATAATCTCAATAAACCTGTTAAATAAATCATAACCAATCAAATAGTTAGTATCTCAAAAAAATTGAATTACCAAAACTACGCAAAAGGGTCGAGATTGATGCTTCTTGCAATCAGTGGAATAGGCAGACTTAAACACATCACAGTCTCTCCACCACCAGTCACAAATCCAGATTATCAAAAATGGGCACATACAGATTCAAATGTAATTAGCTGGATTATACAAAATATTGAATTTAATCTGATTAATCAATATCTTGGAAGGGGATTGAGGCAATGTATAGTAGTGGGAGAGATGGTCTCTAGATTTTGATTTAATAGTCAAAAACTAACATTTTGAAGCAAGGGTCAGATCCAATCGAAGTTTTTTATAGTAAACTTCTGGCCATCTAGAAAGAAATTGACATAAGGGATCCTAATCCCATGAAATTCCTAGAAGATATCACCATCTACAATGAGATGGTTCAAAGGAATAGGCTGTATCAGTTTCTAGCAGTGATAAATGATGGCTTCAATAAAGATTGAAAGGATCTCTTGAATCGAGATCCATTGCCATCAGTAAAGGAGGTTTATGCTGCAATTAGAAGAGAGATAAATAAAAGGGAAATCATAAGAGGAGAAGAGCATCAATCATCAAGGGTGTTCCTTTTAGGGATTGGAAGTGGTTTGGCCACCAAAATTCAATCAGACACTGCCAAGCTAGTGACAAGGTTATCATCCCGGCGAGAAGACAATAAAGGAAACTTAAAGTGTTCTTACTATGAAGGCAAGAGGCACACCTGAGAAGGTTGTTTCAAGCTGATTAGGTACCCGGAATGGTGGTCAGACAAAAAGAAGCGAGGAACTTAAGGTGTCATCTCTGCCATGGTGAGCGATCCAAAGATCACCAGCATCGAGAGAGATGTCCAACCACCTGGCTTCGGAGGAATGGCGAGCATAGGGTCACAAAGAGGAGGTGACAAAGAAAATGAAAGGAACATTAGCCCTCTTGAAGATATTCTGTGGGGTATAGTTCCGAAAAACCCAATTTTATTAAAAAATTACAAATTAACCCCGACTATCTTGAGACTTTGCAAATTGACCCAGCAGTTTTATTAAAAGAACAAATTGACCCCAAATCTTCTATTTGTTATGCAATTGTGTAGGAAGACCTATAAAAATTACAAAACAAACCTAAAATTTCTAAAAAAGAATAATTTAATCCTCCAATTACTAAAAATTGCACAAAAGTACACAGTTATTGCTTAGTAACTAAAAATGGATCTCTAAAAGAGACTGAGTGGATTTTCGATTGTACGATACTATGTTATATGACATCCAAGATGTATATACTCCTACTAAGCCAAAAAAAATCTCAAGTTCAGGTAGTAAATGGGAGTCTTATGTCAATCAAAAGAGCAATAAGTATTGATTTGTTGCCATCATTTAAATTAAAAAATTATCTCTATGTCACTACTTTGTCATATAAATTATTATCTATCAGTCATATAACCAAGGAGCTGAATTGTACAGTAATAATGTCTCTTACTTTTTTATTGTACAAGATATATAAACGAAGAGGATCATTGGGTGTGATACTGAAAAAACATACTGTACTATGTTAATGGAGTAAACGAACAAGGTACCGCAATGCTGGCACTTGAGACGATTGAGAGACAAGCTTGGTTGTTGCATCGATGACTAGGTCATCTTTTTGTAGGGTATCTCAAACTCTTGTTTCCAAATTTTTTAATAATAGTAGTCAATTTTCCTGTAATACTTGTATTCTAGCTAAAATTCATAGACAAACTTTTTATCCTCATAATATAAGAACTGATAGTCCATTTTCACTCATACATTCTGATGTTTGGGGTTCTACTCCTATTACTTGCAAAACTTGTTTCTCATATTTTCTCTTATTCAGTGATGATTGTACTTGTATGACTTAGGTTTATTTCCTCAAATATAAATATGAAAGTTTTTGATAAGTTCGTATCTTTTTCCCAAATGATTCACACACAACTTCAGAAACGAATCAAAATCCTTAGGCTAGATAATTAGGGAGAATATAAAAACCAAAAATTTCAATTTTTTGTTAGAAAAAATGGAATTATACATTAAACATCTTTTCCACACTCACCACAACAAAATGAAGTAGCTGAGAGAAAAAACAGAATTCTTCTTAAAATCACTTTAGCCATTATGATTGAGTCTAAGGTACCAAAATATTATTGGCCTGAAACTGTTGCTACTACCACCTATCTCATAAATCGTCTTCCCACCAAAATCCTTAAACTTAAAATCCCAAATTAACATATTAGCTTACTATATGAGTATATCACCTATCCTAACTTTACCACCATGTGTTTTCGGTTGTACCACCTATGTCCATATTCATGAGAGTAGTCAGATCAAACTTGATTTGTGTTTAGTAAAATGTGTCTTTGTTGGATATGGAAGTTTTGATCCCATTTCTTGACATATGTATACTACTATGAACTGTGATTTTCTAGAAACTGAATACTACTTTCATACCCTATTAAGTGATCAGGGGGAGATTCCCAGAATTCATCTACTAAATTGGTTGTATAGTCCAATATTGTCTGAAAATGTAACAGTGCAAGTAGGCAAAGCCACCGGATCTACTTCTAATAACATAGAGCAGTCCGAGTAGTCCGCTATAACAGCTTATGATATATCCTCTCCGTCTAATATCCCTGAGGTTATTTAAATTATTAACTCTGTAGTTCCTGAGGAAACAAAAGCTGATAAATATATTCTCCCTCCAAGAAGCAATAAGGGGGTTCCACCAAAAAAGGTATGAATGAGAATATGAGTCTTGTAGCTCGAGGTATCTAGTGGTAAATTTAGTTAAGAGGAGTTTGTCTAGAACTTGAAAGAAATTTGAGACTTCTATATATTCATTGGATATTCCAAGAATAGTGGAAGAAGCTCAGAGAAATCAAAAGTGGAGACAAACTATGTATGCAAAAATGAGTACACTAGAGAAGAATGGTACATGAGAAAAATGTAAATTGCCAACAGGAAAAAAATCAGTTGGTTGCAAATGGGTTCTCGCAATAAAGCATCAAGTAGATGGAACTATGAAAAGGTATAAAGCTAGATTGGTTGCCAAAAGGTATCCACAGACCTATGTTATAGCTTATTTTGAGACTTTCTCTTCAGTAGCCAAGATAGACACCATCCAAGTACTTTTCTCTATAGCAACAAACTATGACTCCTCTACACTAGTTCGTTGTGAAAAATGCTTTTTTGCATAGTGACTTAAAGGAAGAGGTGTATATGGAAGCCTCACTAGGGTTTTCAAAGGGTTTTAGAGCTGGGGAGGGGTGCAGGTTAAAAAATGCATTGTATAGCTCAAAACATTCACCAAGAGCATGGTTTGAGAGGTTCACTGCCGTCGTGAAAAGATATGGGTACTGTCAAAGCAACTCTGATCATACCTCTTTTCTTAGGAAAAGAGAAAAATTGGTGACCTATCTTATTACATATGTTAATGATATGATTATTACAAGGGATGACAAAGAAGAAATAGTTGCACTAAGAGAGTGACTCTTCAAGGAGTTCGAAATGAAGGACTTGGAAAGACTTAAATATTTTTTAGGGATTGAAGTCTTGAGGTCAAATAAGGAAATATTTATTTCATAAAGAAAGTGCATTCTTGATCTTCTAACTAAAATAGGTATGCTGGTTTGTAAAATAGTTGACACACCAATAATAATCAATCATGGGCTTAAGATCGCTGAAGCAGTTAAGTTGGCTAATAAAGGCTAGTATCAAAGATTGGTTGGGAAACTCATATATCTCTCGTAAACTAGACCCGATATTGCCTATGCAGTTGAGGTAGTTAGTCAATTTATGCATAAGCCATAAGAAGATCGCATGAAGGCAGTTTTCAGAATTTTCAGGTATCTAAAAAGGTCACCAGGATGTAAAGTACTGTTTTAAGTAAATGGTCATCTAGAAATACAAACATTTACAAAGGCAGATTAGGCAAGTAACCCGATTGATAGGAGATCGACCTTAGGGTACTTTACGTTGGTTAGAGGTAACTTAGTGACCTGGAAAATTAAAAAAAAAAGTGGTAACTCTATCCAGTACTGAAGCAGAGTTTCAAGGAATTGCTTAAGGACTAGCAATGGTCCTATGGATAAAGAAGTTACTAATGAAAATTGGTTTTCCCCCAAAAACGTCCTGCAAATTTTTATGTGATAATAAAGCAGTAATAAGTATTTTAGAGAATTTAGTGCAACATGATCAAACAAAACACATGGAGGTGAATAGACACTTTATCAAGGAAAAACTAGAGGAAGAAAGTATATGTTTACCTTTTATGCAGTCTGAGGAGCAATTAACTGATATATTGACCAAGGTTGTCCTAGGAAAGGTTTTCAACAATGCATTAGTCAAGTTGAGCATAGAAGATCCTACGACCTAACTTGAAGGGAGTGTAAGTATGCAGATTAGAATCAATACATAATCTTCTAGATTAGAAAACAGATCAATCACACTAATTGTGATTGATTTGTTATATTACCTGCTAATGTTATATATACACAAATCCCATAGAAACATATTGAATAAAAAATAAAAACTTTTTCTCCTAAATTAAACACATGCACCTTAAAATTTTGTGATTGGATCAAAATTAGCCAAAATATTATGATACCATTAGATAAAAAATTTGGTGATTAAAATAAATTAAAATGAAAAATATTTTTGGGTGGAAGGATAAAAGTGTACTTAAGTGGAATTAAGAGAAGAGAGAGAGAATTGGAAGAAAAACAAAAGGCTTTCTCTTCTCTCTTGTGGTATATTCAGCCTAGGCAACAAAAAGTAAGTTTCTTTCATCCCTACCACTTGATTTCTCTTCCATTTAATGAATAAAGAAAGATTATGGGGTTAATTGGGTAGATCAATTAAAGAAATACCATGATTAGTGATGGAAGAGATGGACAAATAGTGATATGAATAGTAACATGAATAGCATATTGGACATGAACTAGTAGACAAAGAGCTTAACTATTTGTAGTATTTGATAAAGGATGGATTTTTGGATAGAGATAAGAGTAGTAATGCATGAACAAGGTTTGAGAGTTTGGGTTTGAATATATAACTATATGGATGCTTGAGTACATGTAGAAAAAGTTGTAAAAGACAAAGAAGAAAGGAAGGATAAAAAAAGTAGAAAAAACTAAATCTTTTAAGGTTTGATATTTAACTTTGAAAGCTTGCATTTTATTTAAAATAAATGTTTGTTTTGCTATTTGATGTCTTGAAACTTTGATTTTATCTAATTGAATGCTATTTGGATATTTTGGAAGAAAATTTCTATTTACATAAACCTTTCTTGAATTTTTAAGTTGTTGGATTTTTAAGTGGTTTTAATGAATTTTTATGGCAAACAAATTTTATATTTCTCATTTACATACTATAAATAGTCTTAAAATGTATATTAGCAAATGAAAGTCATTTCCCCTATTTTGGCACTACTATTGCCGTGACTAACAAAGGGGAAGACAAGATTTGTGTTTTGGTTTTCAAGTCCAAAACTTGATTGGAAGATCAATTATTTTGATGAAATTTTATAAATTTGTTTATAACTTATGTATAAAGTGATTATATTCATTTTTTGCACTATTCATTTGGTATTTTTGGAACATGACTCGTATAGATATGAACATGACTTGGTAATAATATATGTGATGTTGTATGATGAAAAATGATGAGAATTTTATAAATGGCATACTAAATAATTCATTTCCTAAATAAATACTCCACTTGGATTTGGTTAGAACTAGGCGAATAAGTATATGCTGTAACATATTACTTTCACAGTACTGTTTATGATATATCTGTCCAGCTTAGACCATGAATATTTGTGATTGTTAATAAAGTACCTTGACAACTTACTCATATCGAATTTATCCATGCCGAAATATAAAAAATATCATCGATTTCGTTGCCTTACTCTAGTATTCTTCCTAGATCATGTAGAGCGAAAAATATTAATATGAAAAATAATAATGTATTACATTATATTTGTTTAAATTCTGTATATGTTTATTTATTTAAATTCAAAATTCCCCTTGAAAGTTTATTTTGTATAAATTTATATTTATTTTCAATAGTTAAAATACTTATTGGGTAAAATTTGCTCGCAGTTAGTAGATTCAAGTTATAATAGCAGTCGGTTCCCGCAGTACTAGCATTTCTTTAGTATTATCTTTTGGGTAGTGATTTAGAAAAATTTAGTATATTATTTTATATAATTCTGACATGTTATATAAAGACTAATATTAGTTCATCTACTAGGAGTGTATTTATTAAAATAGCGGTGAAGTTATAATATAAATTAGGATTGTGTTTTCTTGTATTGTAGTAGTGTCTAATATTTAAATGATGATTGATTGTGATTTTTAATTGGATTGCTTGGAATATTAGCAATATAGTCGGAATTCTGCCAAAAAAGTATAAAAAATTAATAATGAAGTAGACTTACAATAATTATTGGCTTTTGTGATATATTTTATTGGCTTATTTGTGGAAGTTAATAAGGAATTTTTCCATTGGAATCCTATAAAGATATCGATAATCGGTAATCAAATCAAAAAATATATGAACCGATTATGATCTAAAATAGAAAATATATGTTTGGTTCACTTTAGTTTACAACAAAATCAACACTAGTAAATTGACTGTGAAAAAAAAGGTCATTTTACTTTTTTTTTTTTTAACTAAAAAAATTTGTTTGTTCTTCTCAATTTTAAATAAAAAATACATTAAACATAAAATATTCTTCTCAATTATCAAACAAAAAATAATCATAGAAACTTATTCATTAAACAAATAATATTCCAAAACAATTAATGAAATTAAAAAAATGTAATAATGAAGAGTGACAATCCATATTCTCAATTGAAATTTGTCTTTTTAAATTACAAGTTGAAACATATTACTCTTATTTTAAACCTCAAGTAGGAAATATACTAGAAATACTTCCCTATACTGTGGTGTATTATTATTATATACCAAACAAAATAAAAAGTTAAGAAAAATGATAAAATATGAGTATTTATGATAATATGTGTGGGTAAGGAAATGTTAAAATTCTCAAAAAAATTTAAAAATTTTGAAGATCATTAATTTAATGCATGAAAATGTTTTATACACCGAGTGTAAGGAAGAAATTTTCAAAATTGTGCGATAAAATAAAAATTTATATTTTTAATTCATATACCAAATACAAATATTACCTTAAACATGTCAATTTTCATGTATATATGGGAATAGTTTGAAATCTTTAAATTTTAATTTTATTTTTTATTTTTATAAGGAAATAACA
>CANUEY010060489.1:0-16566 GCA_948099555.1 Croton setiger | reverse complement strand
CAAAAATATTTTATCACTTGCTTTTTCAAAAATCAAAAATCTAAGTTTTTCGGTTTAACCTAAAATCGGAAAAGTCGTCCGCCCGAATCAGACCGTCATCAGTTGCCCTTGTGGGGGCCTCCCTAACTTAAGTTGTGTCATTGTTTTGTCATAGTCTTGGCCGAACCACTTAAGGGATTAGTGGTCCCCTTAGGTTTCGGATTTTAGGAGTAAAATAAGGAGTCCACTTAGTTAATGTAAAGGACTGCCTAGTTTAGTTCCAATTAGCCTCCCTAATCCTCCCATCTTAGGTTAAATTTTGTAAAGCCTATTTAAAGGCTTCTTTTTGGCCGAATATAACATAACCTACATTCACCAATTATTTTCGAATTATTTGCTCTTCCAATCATCTAATTTTCGTGTGAGAGATTGTGAGGTTTCCTCCTTTCTTCTTTGCACAAGGAACTTTGATTAACTTATCAACTTAACAAGTTGTGGCGTTCTTCAATATTCCGTTTCAAATCCTTTGCGTACGAGCGGTTCTTCATCCATTGCGAGGTGTTGGGTCGTGAGAGAAGGTGGATTACTTATTGATTAAGTTTCTCCTATCAAACGGGTAACTCGGGTTTTCTAGCCATTGCGAGCTATTGGGTCCGCGTCACATATGCATAGCAGTTATTATTGCATGCATATAGGTATATAAGTTATAAAATTATAATGGCGGCTTGAAACATCTGGTCTAGGGGTTGTAAAATTTAGATATATCTTGTCATGTTTATGAAAAAAATGGTTTGTTATATATGACGTAGAAGTATAAGTATGGTTGTCACAAACAATAGCAGGTCCAACAACTAGTTCATTAATAAAATAAAAATAAATGAGGCATTACACACACGATTATAATAACATAAGAAAAAAAAATTACCATTAACATATTTTGCAGCGGTTGAATTTCAGCAGCTAATTTGCTTATATCCAACAACAAATTTGGTCAAATCCAACATTAAATTTGAACATCAATACACTTTAAAAACATAAAAAAAAAAAAAATAAACATAACAAAGCATTGGTAAAATTTAGTAACATTAAAACATTATTTCTATCCAAAATATTGATAACACTTCATTGATATCCAAAATGCAAGTCAAACATTACTTAGTGTTGCAATACATAAATTTGAGCAGTAAATTGGCTAATTTATGTTGCTAAATGCTGACAGCAAATGTGCATATCCAAAATGCAAGTCAAACATTACTTAGTGTTGCAATACATAAATTTGAGCAGTAAATTGACTAATTTATGTTGCTAAATGCTGACAGCAAATGTGCTGAAATTCTAGCAGTATATTTGCAGAAATTCAGCAGCAAATGTGTTAGAAATTCCAGCACCATATGTGCAAAATTTTTAGCAGCAGATGTGCTGAAATTCCAGCACCATATGTGCAGAATTCCCAGCAACATATGTGCTGAATTCCAGCACCATATGTGCAGAATTTCTAGCAACATATGTGCAGAAAATCAGTAGGAAATTTGCAGCAGATGTGCAGAAACAGACTCGACAACAAAACAGTAGAAATTTCTATCCAATCATACCAAAATTCCAAATCATATGACAATTTCAAATCATATCAAAAATTTCAAAGTTAAGGCACTAAACCATAACAATCTAATCATACCAAAATTCCAAACATAAAAAATGGATTCATATCAACTCATAACACAATATCCCAATTATCTGTATAAAAAATTTGGTAGCAAATTATAAATTTCATAGTACCCAATTATTAGTATAAAAAATCCATTTATTTACAAGTAAGAAAATCCATCATCAACAAGAACCAAACCAATAAGTTCCTCATCACATTATTTTCCTTATAACAGAAACCAACAATTGAATAAATAGCAACAACTGGGTATTAAAGCTCAAAAAGAAACAGCAAATCATGTTCTTCTTCTCCTTATATTAAAGCTCAACACAAATAGCAAATCATCACACTATTTTCCTTATAACAGAAACCAACAACTGAACGACAAAAGCAATTTTAAAAATCTCAGTGGGTAGCCTCTTCTCTCACAGCAAATCAGCACACTATTTTCTGCAGGAAAGAAAAAAAATAGGAGGAGAAGAAGAAGCTTACCTATTGTTGATAAAAGAAGCTTCCAACAGTCTGATGATGGTGGCAATGACGAGAGAGAATGTTGAAACAGATGAATCAATAGCAGCTACAGGGGATGGGTATTTAGGGTTTCAATCTTCTTTAATTTTGTTGATGGTACTTGAAATAGGAAGCAGCAAGCGACAAAATTGGTGGTGGTGGTTGTTGGGTACTCCGGCACAGTGGTGCGACGGTACGGCTGAGAGTGAGAGAAGGGAGAAGAGATGAGAAGAGAAGGAGAAGATATGAAAGAGTAGCGACAGTAAGCTGGTAATGAACGAGAAGCAGAACAGAAAGGGGAATTATGTTTGCCATTCCCAAAACGATCCCGTTTGATAAATTGAAAAACATTGATTAAGTGAGCACTTGGTGCCAAAATTGTAATTGTGTCAAAATTGTGATGCAGAATGCTATATATGCTTGAATTGAAAGGAATTAGGGTTTAGTGCGTACCTGTGGTAGTTGTCAGCCACTACATAGCTTTAGCTTGATTTGGACTTTCGAGTTTTTAATTAATTATGAATGAGCAAAGCAGCACAACAATGCAATGCAACAAAAATGCAGAAAGCAGTAAAGAATCTCAAGGAGCAAAAAGGGAGAAAAGAGCGGCTGTAAACACAGCTCAAGACGTGCTTGAAACTTGGCTCTCAAGGTGTATTTATAGTGAAAAATGGGCTTAGAGAGGCTGGGAGAGCCTTGGAGGGGGCCAGAGGCCCCATGATGCTGACTTTTTTTGATTTTTCGTTCTGACTGTTTTTCAAGACCCTCCGGGTCTCTGATGACTTTTCCAAGGTCATTTCTAGGATCCTCACAATTTTCCGGACGTTTTAAGTACCATGATGGTATAGTTCCAGTGCAATTTGCTGATGATCTCCGGTCCGACTTAACTGTTTACAGTCTGGGAAAAACAGCTTTCTAGGCCTCAAAATTTGAGTATTCACAAAATAGAATCGGAGTGTTACAGGATCGATCCTGCTCATCAATATTTACAAATTTTTTGAGTAGCTTTTTAAAGGAAAGAATAGTTTCATAAAAAATAAAATTTAGATAGAAAAAAATTTATATTACTCCTTATATTTATATTTTAAATATCTTGAATGATATTTTCACACATATTTAAAGAATTGATTAATTTGTATTAATTCCTCGATACCCTTCTCGTTATTACCTAGTATAGCTTTAAAAATTAAAATTTTAAAATTTTTTAAGTAAGATAAAATAAGAATTATATAGAAAAAATTATTTCACAAACTAAGATACTAAAAAATGCAAGATATTTAAAGTGGAAGGGAGAAAATACTAAAAAATATAAATTACATCACATGTCATATGACAAAACAATATATTTTACTGATACAAAAGGTGACGATGGTATAAGAACGTCCGCACATATGGACTAGTTAAATTAAAAAATCATATAAAAATGAGTACATAACAAAATGAGTCTTTCTCATGCAACAAACTTAGACTATAAGACTAGTAATTATCAGAAGGCATACATAGTTTTTTTATTTTGTTATTATTCGCTACATGATCCACCCTATGAACGTTTTATACAATACATTATCAATAGTTCTATACCATATAATACAAAACTAAATATTAGAAAAAGTTAAATATCATACAATAATTTTAAGGGATTGTTGTGGAAAAACACTTAAAATGTTTAAAAATCTAAAAAGTAAATCTGAAGTTTCAAAAAATAAAAAACAGTCAAATAAAATTTGCCTTTTTTTTTTTCTAAGGCCATTTGTTATGAAAAAAAAAATTAAAATAATATTTTAAATGCAGAAGCTGAACAGAAAAAACCCAAAAAAGAGACAGTAAGAAGTTAAACAGATACTCGCTAGATTCGACGATGTCACCTGAAAGCAGAAACCGAAAATTCGATGACAGACCGAATTCACTATTGTCACCAAAAGTAGAAGAGAAGATTCACCATCAATTAAAGGAGAAAAGAAGCAGAGGGGAACTTGTGATATACTTTTTCCCTCGTCATGCTAGTCGGTGTTTGGTAGCTTTGACAATCAATTTGAGATCACTAGTCAACTCGTCAGGCCAAGGGGATTCAAAAGGTATTTATGTTTCTTTCAATCAATGGCCGGAGAAAGTTTTCTGGTCGAGTCAGATTTCGGCTCCATAGGTACCCAAATTCTTTCCACAAGTTGTTACTATTTTTTGGTGACTTTCAAGAGAAAAGAAATATATTTTTAGAATTCTTAGGTTAAAAGCTTCATTTTGATGTAAATTTTGTGTTTATTGGTCATATTTTCCTGCTATTGAATTTTTCTAATGAGACATCGGTTGCTTTGTGATCTTTTGCAGAGAAACATATGTATTATTATGTTTATTTTCAGTCATATTTGTTATTAACGAGTTAAGACGGTTCTATTAGTATGTAATTTGTCAATTTTTGTTGCTGTTTGTATTTGCTAGCATTCCAACAATGACGGTAATTCCTGCCGAATACTCATTCAATGTTCACCGAAAAAAAAAAGTTGTTCACCGGAAAAAAAAAAAAAGTTGGTTGGAATGTATTTGTTGAAAACTAGTTGAAAACTGTTCATATATAATCTATATTTTTATTGAACAATTGTTTTTTTTTTTCTATTATTTTCTCCTTAAAAGTTCTCAATATCTTCTTGTAGTATCTCATATTTTCTCGTATATTTTTATATTTTATTCATAGAAAAAAAAATGTTAGTTTTCTAATTATAAAATATATTGTGATATTTTGCTAAATAACAATTATATGTGTTATCTTATTAGGAAAATAACTTTCCAATTTGATAATTACTCTTTTTTATTCTTAAAAAGTTTGTTTGGGCCGGGCCAATTGATCCGAAATCAAAATAGATGGATATGTATAGAAAGGTCTAGCCCGTCTTGTCTATGGTGAAGAAAGTAGAAAATGCGTGACTCGCTGAAATCGCGTGGACGAAGGACTTTTCTTCAAATGCATAGACAGATCTGAAGTGGGACCCATATAAGTGGCTTGCAATGGTAAGATGCACCGTCAGATCCGGTAAGTTACATCATAGCCGCACATATATCATGGGAACGTTATACTAAAACTTTACTAATAAATAATAAATAAATAATTTTATTTAACTGAAAAATTAATTTGTTGCTAGGGTTAATGGGATCAAACGTAGTCAGCTTTTTGGTAAGGGTTTGTTTGGTGTGTGAGAAAAAAATTTAATAAGTGAAGTGAATTAGAAGAAAGAAGAAAAAAAGAAAGTGGAGTTCAGTGATCTGAGGCCCAATATTCTTCTTGGGATTGGTGGTAAAAAAAAATAGACCCTCTTTTTCTCCTATAAATACCACCAAAATGCCTTTCTCATACCCTATCTCTTTTCTCTGATTCTACACCATTTCTCAACTTTCCTATTCGTTTTTTAGGGTTTCTATCTCAGATTCTGCATCTCCCTAAATTTCATTCATTTTTCCTGTTGCATTATTTACGAGTTTTGACTCTCTTTGTATTCTTCCACAGCTTTCTTGAACTGCGACCACCTTCACTACCACTTTTTCTGCGGCGGTTTCTTGTTTTTGCGGTTCAATAAAGCTGTGGGAAGATACAGACAGAGTCTACAAAAAACAAGAATCTCCATGCCTTTCGATTTTCATAGGTATATTCTGATTTTACTATATAATTCAATTCGATCAGTTTTACTAAATATAATATAATCTTTGTGCATGTTTTGCTTTTGATCTGTTAGATCTGTTGATTTTAGTATTATTGATAGTTTCTTCATGAATTTGTGTTCATTATGAAAAATTCGTATCAAGTTCCTCAAGCAGTTGCTAAATGTTCATTAAGAAAAATTATTATAATTTTGAGTAATGGATTTGCTTTTTTATCCTACATTTGTTTTTATATATATGTTGAGTATGGATTCATATGATTCTTCTGATATAAAAATAAAATATAGGTTAGATTAGTTATTGTTTTTGTTGATATTAATTGATTAAGCTTTTGTTCTTTTGTTGGATTTCTTTTTGGTTGTATAGACAAGCTTTATAGTGCTCCCATGTGGAGGTTCTAATGCATTCATACAAGTTTGTAACTATTTGAAGATGAAAATTTATATTTAAATAGATTTGAAATTGATTGTTATATAGGTGCTTTGAACTGCATACATATCTTTTCGGTTGATACATACAGTAAATTCAGTCCTTTTCTATACGTTCCATTAATCTAAGAGTACCCTTCTGTTGTTTCTAAATTTGAATCTTAACTAATTACTCTATAATTACTTTGATTATTAATCTAATTAGATCATATATTATAGACTACTACTAGTACTTCAACTTCGCTTGCTTTGCAAAATAGCCTAATTTCCGTTAGGTGAAAGCTTTAATGTCATTTTTTATGTTTTGTATATCAGATTTTACTGTAAATAAAGCAACTTGAACTAAAATAATTGGTTAAAGAAGCATTTAGAAGGAAATTAGGGTTTTTTTATTTTCCTCTTTAAAATCAAAGGTCATTAAAGACAAGAAGGAAGTGGGAAGAAAAGCTCTTTTAAATCAACTAAAAAAGAACATATTGTCTTGTCCTGTTAGGTATATGATATGTTTTTTCTTTTTTACTTCTATACAATATCATTTCATGTTTTTATGATTTTGAAAGAGCAAAATGTCCTTGAGTTATAAATGGCAAACCTAATTAGATACAGAGGTATTAATAACACTTCGCTCTCTTTTATTTCATTTGTTAATGAACTTAGCTGGACCATTTTAGATACTACTCAGTCTTCTTCAATCTCTCCAACTAATTCTTAATCTATTTTCATCTATATTGATCCTTGATTGTGGTATTAATGTAAATACTAATTAATTAATTACCGCGAAAAAATCAAGGATTCATAATCTTGCATAGTTAAGGGGAAACAAGAAGGATTAGAAAGAAGAGAAGTGTTTAGATAAATGTGTATGAAATTGGTAGCATTGATATTCAAGTCAAAAAAGGTTGGGATCTGTTTGTCTGTTTTAATTTATATATATAGGTTTCCTCTAGAGGAGATCAAAGATATAGAGGTTGGAAAAAGCTTAGATTTCCTTGTGCTTTGTGAACGTGAAAACAGAGATAGAGTAAAAAGTGTAAATACAAAAATAATTGAACAAAGTTACTGCAACTGCATGTTATTTATTTTTTTTTCAATTTTTATAATGTTTGCTGTTGGGTTAGTGCTGTAACTTTTGTCTTATTTATTTGAACTATTTGATCTAATCTGGCAATCATTCCAATTATTTATATAGACTTTGATCAGCTTTAATAATTTACTCTTTTTGTTGTTAATCTATTTAATATTTAATTTTCTTTGGGATAAAGATGTAAAAAAGTTGACACCACCAACAATTTGCAAGCCAGCTGATCAATAGAGCTTTATTTGCATCTCATGATGTTTATAATTTAATCTTCAACTCTCACGTTTAAGCACATGCTCTAAAGCTTAATTAGTTTTAACTATAATTATTATTTTTTATATAATATAAGCTATAAAAATTATTGTTGTTTCTTTTTGGAAATTACCGATCTTTAAGTGTGATTAATTCAGATTCGAATATTGAAAAGCTCGATTAAAGGGTGGATTAAAATGGGATTTGATATCAAGTATAGTTGGCAGTATTGGCAAAAGAGAGAGAGAGATTCTCCTGTGGATGCATGGACATGTATATATATAAAGCTGTAAATCACATAATATTGAAGAAGACTGTTCAATCGGTGTTGGTACAATTTTATTTTTATTATATATTTACATTCCACAGAGAGTCAACAAAGTTGCCATTTATCATTGCTAGCATGTACATACAAATACATATATAAATGTACATAAAAACTCTCACATCAAGTAAAAAGAATAAACCCTTTTAGCAGTTGTAAAAAAATTGATTCGAATGGTTGAGATTTCAGACATTTCAATCTCAATAGCGACATTTCCACATGGAATTGAAGCAACATATTATTATTATTATTATTATTATTATTATTGCTTCCTTCTGCCATTTCCCTTTCTCTTTTTCTTTCTTTCTTTCTTCATAAATTTAATTACATATTTATTTGTTGCTCTCATTTTTGATTGCTAAATCATTGAATCTGATATTCTCTCTGCTGCCAATAAGTAAACTTGCTCACCCACCAAAACCTTTTCTTTGTGTAATTAATTGTTTAGGTAAATGAAAATGAAAAATTAGGTTTATGCCTGTACGGGAAAAAAAAATGAATAAGCCTGCATGACATATCCCACTATACACTCTATTTTATTTGGACGATTCTCTATTTGTTGGGTCACCACTCGACCACTTGAGGGATTCTTTTTCTTGTTTTTGGAAACTAAAGCTTCCTGCAATGTTTAGCCTTAAAAGCTACAACAATTTTTCCCAATCTTATAATTTTACCGTCACAAACTAAATGATAATGTTTAAACTGAAAAATAGATTCATTTTTGTATTAATAGTTGGAAACTTCAAGAGCAACTCGAAATCTTTTTAAGCAACTAACTCAAATAGATACAATTCAGTCAAAAAAAGAAAAGAAAATAAAATAAATAAATTGACCATTAGGGTAAAGATTCAAGAACAAAATGATCATTAGGGTAAAGATTCAAGTTTGAACTATAGTTGAGACTAAATTAATGAAAGAAGAGCCATGCGAGATCAGGGTTCTAATTCTGCTAGTGTAAAAAGTTTTAATTTAATAATTTAACTAAAAAATTTAATTTACCGATAAAAAAATTGAATTATTTGTTTCTCAATAAATAGATGAATTAATGATTTCAGGATATATATATTAAAGAATCAAATATATGTAGAGTCATGAACTTTCAATAGATAGAAATGGAATAGGCAATCCTGAAAGAAAGATGAATATTTAAGGGTCTATTATTAGCAAATTACACAGTATATCTCCACTCTACAGATCTGTGTTATTTTATTTTAATTTTGAGTGGACCTACCCATATTTACATTTCCTTGGCTAAACATTACCCTATGAGCTTTCACTTCATTACTTTGTATTAGGGAAAGATTCCCTTAACTAAGCTTCATTATTTCTCTCTAATGGTACCTTTTTATAAACCCACTTTAATTATCGTCCCTTTAAATTAAACATTCACATTCTACTCACCAATCCCTGCTTAGCTATAATCCACATGTACCCATTCAAAATAGTTTTAGTTTAGAAGAAAATTTGATTTCTTATCAAATTCACAATAGAAAAGGTAATACTTTCTCTAAAATTTTTTATTTATTACATAAAAATAATCAATATAATTTCTTTAACTTGCACCCTACTTCGGAGCTGCTATTTTCAAAGCAGTTTCATCTAATATCAGAGCGGATAATGAATTATGTTTAAGTCTATGAAAGGGTAATCATCTGATATTAGTAAAATCTATTATGAAAATAGGGTCACCCTACTTAAACAAATATATTGTCCTGCAATTAGGTATAATGACTAAAAAGCCAACAATTATAATAAAAGAACCTATGAGTATGAAATAGCTGTGATTCAATGTATGGAAGTAGAGGTAACAGATAATAAATTTTAGTTCCTTTGCTTACACTTATTTTTTCAAAACCTGCCAACATGTAATTAATTAGGATTATACCAATAATTCTTTAAATAGCTATACCTATTAGTTAAAACAAATGAAGTAGGTATATATAGCTTAGGCTCAAAATGTGAAATTATAGGCCCTGAAACAGTTGGAAAATAGTCTAATTGGACATACAATTCTGATAAGTTGGATAATAATTATCATTAAAAAAAAAGAGAGAAGAGGGGAAAATGGGATACTTCCCAAAAATGGTAATCACAATACTATTATTATATACTTACTCTCTACACAGGTAAATTTTTTTTTTTTTTTTTGACATTCAGTTTATATATACTAATTTACTTCAAATAGTAATTTTAATTGAGTATCAAAATTTATAAGCTAATTTAGTCTTATGATAAATACTTACTGATAAAAAAAAATAATGTTATGGTGGGATGTACTTTGAATAAATTAGCAAATGAAGACAACTTACCCAATTTTGTTAATTTTTGTATAAAAAAAAAGTTGTGTTGGAGGGGTATATAATAGGTTGCAATTATTGATTTGTATAAAATTTCAAATTAAGAATATATAATCACAATTCAAACAAATTTCAAATACATGATTTACTATTCACAACTCACATAAATTTTAGAATTAATCATGAAATTAAGAAATATAATATGGAATCTATTCAGAACAATATAAAATTATCTTGCATAAATGCAATGCACAAGTACAAGGTTGAGTTCATAATAAATAATAAAAAATTGAAAACTAGAAGAATAATTGTGCTAGCTGGACAGTTGAGATAATCAGTTATACAGCTAGGAAACGTCAATTATGATATAATAATATATAGGTTCTCAACTACCACTACTACTGTGGAGATCCCTCAAAATATATTTACATAAAACATAAAAATAAAATAAAAACTGATTTATTTTAATTATTCGGAAATTCTATATAAATAAAAAAGACTGATGTCAGATTGAAGGAGAGTGGTTATAAAAAATGATGTCACAAAGTGACAAAGTTTAACCTTTTTCACGGAAATGTAGGAGATGATGTTAGAACCAAAACCAAAAGCCCAACAGGAAGAACTATCATCATTGACGATAAAAAGGAAACCTACCGAATCTTCTCTGCACTCTCACACACACTATAACTCTTCCTTAGCTGAGTTTATTTTTTTTAACCCCTAATCATCATTTAACCACCAAATCCTTGTATGAATTTCAATTTCATGCATGCATTAACAATTAATTTCAATCAATTCACAGAAAGGAGTGAAAATTCAAACTATAAAACTCATGAAATGGGTCGAAAATTCATATCTAGCAAATGGGTTTGGGTTGTAAATTATTATTACCATGAGAGATGAGAGAATTACCATGATTGATCCATGCAGGCGGGGTTGAAGCTAGCTGTAGTGAAGGAAATCGACATCCTCTTGTAAATTTACTTTTCCTGGAAAAGAAAAACTTATCCAAACAGACAGAAGATAAAAGAAAATCCTGGAAAATGCCATGGTCTCCCACAGCTTTCTTGAGCTTTCACAATTCTACTGAGATATTGTTGAAAAAAAAGGAAGAAAAAAAATGAAGAAAAGTAGTTGAAGAAAGTTCAAGAAAGCTGTGGAAAAGCATGACCAGGACTTGGGAGAAGTAAATCTCAAATTCTTCAAATTCTCTTCAGATCTTCATAAAAAAATTCTTCTATCTTCTTGCACTGAAAATTATAGCAAGAGAGAGAGAAAAAAATAGAGAGAGGGCAAGCCCATACAAAATCTCATGGACCACTCTACCATATATAATCTTTGAAGCAGCTTTATAGAGAAGAGGGGGTGAGTAGGGTTCACTTCACTCACAAGAGCGCATTTTACTCTCAAAAGGCATACTTTACTAGTAAGTGCGTAGTGGGGTACAATATAAAAACTGTTCAGATGAGTAACCAATTAATTAATTAATTAATTAATTAATCAAAATTTTTGTAAAATAATTATAATGGAAGGAGAAAAAAAATGGGAAATTTACAAAATCACCCCATCCCCATCACATGGTGGCATGTGATCAAGATCTCCTTTTTATTTTATTGGTAAATAAAGGTATGGGTTGTTTATGGTCCCCCAATCTTTGTGTTCTTCTTTGTTCTACATTAATCCATTTATGTTATCATCATCATTGTTATTTTCCATGTTGGACTTATTTCTTTTTTTTTTCTACATATTATTTTGTATCATATAATCAATTAATCACAATTCATTTCATTAATTAATCTACATATTACTTATTTTATTTGAATTTTTTAGTTAGATTTAAGTTAATGTTCATGTTTATTAATGTTATAGAAAATGCATGTCGGATGTACATTTAATTAGAATATATTCTTGTTTATGTCGCATAATTTATTTCATTGTGGAGTTGAAAAAAGAAAATGGTAAAAAAGCAGTAGTAACTATTTTTATTTACGAGGAAAAAAAGAAATTATTAGTGTTCTGTTTTTCAATCAAAAGCTACATGGAAAAATATTTATATTTTCATGTTAGGTGTCTCAAAAAAGACAAATACATTTAAAAATTGTAGAAAAATACTATTAAAACATCACACAGGGACCATTTTTTTTTTTATCAATGACGTGACTATATGGACAATTTAGTGTTGTAGCTAGAGTTGGGTTAAAGTTGAAAATTCAATAAAACCATAATTTTCATAATAACTATTCCTAACAAAATGAAAATATGAGGTTGGTGTAAATTTAATTAAACAAAAAGGGTCTCTTCAAAAAAAAAAAAAATTAAACATAAAGGGTATAAGTAGGCAATGATTGAAGAAAAATATACAATTATAACATACAACATATGGACCGGTGAATCTTTGGATGATTTGAAAAAAAAAAAGAAGGAAATTAAGAAAATGGTATAAGAACAGAAAATGGAACCAAGAATCATGCAAGCAGTCAATCTTGTCTTTGGTTTTTGTTGATGACATGACGATAATGGGTTGTGAGACATGATAGCATATAGTAGCACCTGCTTTTTTTAATTAGTTTTTATTTTTTATCTGGTTAAAATTTCTGAATTATTTTATGGTAATATTACTTATAGTTAAAAAAGGAAATTACCTCATTATTCAACATGTTTTTCTCAATACAACAAAATTTGTAGCTAAAATTGAAGATCACAACCCGATCAACTTCACACAAATGATTACAACATTACAACCATACTTCAACTGCTTCCAGAGGTGGTTGTACAAATCTTGGCTACAAAAGTTTTTTCAATTTCTCTAAGGATTTTCAGTTATTCCAATGATTGTCTATAACAGTGCCTCTCATAGGAGTTTTATATTTATTTTATAAATTAATTACAGAAAGAACAATGTTCAATATTTTTATCTTCTCTTTTTTTTTTTTTTTCTATATTGATATATTAAGTAATACATTTATTTTGAAAGGATATTAATCATCCAATATTTTTTTTATACATAGAAAAATGTTATTAATATATGGGATAATTACTTTGAGATTTATGAAATTTTTGCTAATTTGATTTCAAGTTCATGTGATTTTGAAAATATATTAATAGCTCTCTTATAGTTTTTTTATGGAAGCCCACCTAATCTCTCAAACTCTATAAATTTTGAAAAATATATTTAGGGATTTTTTTTATATAATTAGTAGGAATTCTATTAAATGGAAGAAAAACACGCAAAAATAGCAGGAATACGATGAGAATCGCTAATACCCAAAACAGCTAAATCACAATCAAGAAACATAACATTAAAACTCATGTAACATTGCTATATAAAGTCAGAATTCTTGGACACTCCCTTTTTGGCCATGGAATCTGCAAGCCCGTTGGATGACCCAGAAATCTGAAGAAAGGATAGGCTAGAATATTCGGATTGCAGTAGCTTGATTTGGGAGAGAGTTTCCCACGAATGCCAGGGAGCAGAGGATTTCAGATTATCCCAAGAAATTGCGCTTGATGAATCAAACTCCAAGAGTACAGGTGAAGAGGATTTTATGGGAGTTGGCGTGAGCTCTAAAGCTTTAGAATTGCGAGTAATTCCGCAGCATTTGAGAATTATATATTTCTCGTCCGTATAAGTCATGTTAAAAAAATTGAAATACTCTTTGTCTGATGTTATATTTACTTCAGAGAATTACTTTTTTTTTTTGGACAAACAGAGAATTACTTTTACGTTCTTAAATTTTTCACAAATTTAATTTGAAGAATATTGGTAGGTTGTTATTTTTCGTATACTAGTATGTTTAGAACGAAGTTTATGCGACTTTGTTGTATTTTATTTTAAATTTTATTTGAATTTATTATTTTATCTACTTTTCATGTCATTGGATTATTCTTGTAGATATTTTTGGTGGTTAGAGACCTTTTGAAAATTTTTCGAGCAAAATTAAAGGTTTTGACACTAGGTAGCAGAAATTTTCACTATCATCTATGTAATTTTGTAATACCCTCTATAGCTGGGAAGAAATGAACTGAAAATTTTCAAAGCCTGTATGGTTTACAAGTGCAATTAATTAAGTTAGAAAATTCGAAGGTTTAGGATTTTTTTTTTCCTTTATTAGATAAGGATTATGTGGGATGTACATATACTTCATTACTGGGACTAACTTTATGATGCTTCATTTAATTAATTTAATTAATAAAATTTGAGATTGAACTTTATGCAATAGTTGTTCTTTTATATATATATAATGAGCTCTTATTTCAAATATCACTTTACTTTGGTAAAATATCTAAAAATTGAAGCTATTTTTTGGAAATCTAAATTAGAGATATGTAAATTAATCTGTAATTCAATAACGTGATCCGGTCAAGTTCGGTAGATTTAAAATAAAAGAAGCTTGGGTTGGTCTCAAATTAAACAATTAACAAATTTCAAGTTATGGGCCAAAATCGAACTAAATTGTTGGTTGATAGTTCAATTCTAAACTATGTAAATTCATGTAGTTTTAAAGGGAGATTCAAAATTTAAACCAAACCTGACCTCGCATGTGTCTTCCTAATGAAACCCAAGTGTCCAAAACTTTGATTGGTAGGTTTTAAATTCAATGTCAATGAAGCTTTGGTCTGCATATGTGATCATCTTGGTTGGTGGATGAGAATGCGATTGATCATATTAGGTTTGCCAGAGGGAAACCTAGCAATTGGTGCGACTTTGAGAAACAGCACCAACATTTCAGTGGTTGCAATTTTTTGCTAAGCACGTTTCTTTCTCTCCCCACTTATTCTTATTTTTTTCTAAATTTTGATCTCACAGCGACATGAAATAAAATAAAAAAAATATTCTTTTGAAAAATAAAATGTCATTTTCTAAGACAAGCTAATGAATTATCTTTAATATTGTTATCCTTAATATTATTATAGTATAGTTAATGGAGAATCAACTTAGTTTTTAGTTTATGGTTATTGTGTTGATTTCAAATTTTATTAGGGGTATAATACTTATTCTTAATTTCTTTAAATGAAAATTTCTCTCTTAAATTTTTTCTATATAAATTAAACGTTAAATTTAGAAATTTTGTCTAATTAAATTGAACTAAGTGAGTAATATCAAACAAATGGTGTTAATTTATTTTTGTTTAATATGAATTATAGTAAGATGAATGGAAAGTAGACATAAACACAAGATA
Source organism: Croton setiger (assembly GCA_948099555.1). Lineage (NCBI taxonomy): Eukaryota > Viridiplantae > Streptophyta > Magnoliopsida > Malpighiales > Euphorbiaceae > Croton > Croton setiger. The sequence continues at coordinate 1,224 of CANUEY010060489.1, read as the reverse complement.
ATATAATTTTAAAAATTATATAGATTAACATGGACTTAAAATTATATCATCAAACAAAATTTAGGAACCAAAAAATATATGTATTTTTTTTCAAAGATAATATTGTCAATTAAGTTCCCACTTTCAAAAATAATCTTTTTACTTATGTACTTTTTTTTTTTTTTTGTGAAAGATAATATTGTCAATCAATTTCCCACTTTCAACAATATTCTTTTTACTATATTACTCATTTAACATTAATATTTATAGGAGACGTAGGAATTAAAAATAATCACATGATATGTGGTGATGTTAAGTGGGCCTGGAAGGAAGTGGGTGGTCTTGGAAACGCGGGCCCCAAGCCTCCCTAAAAACTGGGCCAATGTAATAATAATTAATAAATAAATTATAAATAAGGCACAAAGACCCGTTACAGTCAAGGTCCACCTCATCACCTCCTCTTCTACTACGAGTTTGATATTCAGTTTTGTTTTTTTTTGGGAGTTAGAGTACCGCGCAAGTGGGCGGCGGTTTTTATTTTTATTTTTTTTTTAAATTTACTAGCAAATTACATGTTTAACTTTGGTGATTAAAATTTTTTATTTTTTAAGTAATAATATATTAATATATTAATTTAATAAATAAAAAAATAAATATTAAAAAGAAAAAACAGAAAACTGTGGCGAAGCTCATCCACGATGAAGCCATCGACGCAGAAATATTCTTCATTAGCTCCGGTAAAAGCTCTTCTACATCACCGGCATAATCTCTTCTTCATCACCAGATGGCAACAACGACAACCAGTAGCCTCGGTTTTTCCTCGCTATTATCGACTGGAACGACCAGTTTCACTAGGTGCAGCTGTTTCCTTGACGATGGCGGCGAGAGCTAGAGTGACCATGTAGGGCAGAGCCTGGGCTTCCTTAGTATTTAGGATTGTTGGTTATTTCATCTCAGTTTAGGATTGTTGGTTATTATTTTCCTAAAATTAAAAAAGAATAACATCAAAAAATGAAAATAAATATAGATTTGCGAACGAGATGTTTTTCGGCCAGCGAAGTTGCTTTGGCGGCGTTACAGTCGCTATCTCCTCCGCCTTGGACTTTGGCTTCATCGCCGGCGATGGCTGCGTGCGTGGTTTACATTGATCCCATTTCAGTATCTGCTTCATCGTTTTCATGACCTCAAGTTGTTTTGTGGCAGCGATCACGGCTTTCCCCTTTTTACTTTACACCTCATGCAATT